>NJDC01011407.1:28028-44566 GCA_002245475.1 Calephelis virginiensis | reverse complement strand
AACTATTATCACCCTAGCAAGTAGCAGCTAAACTACATAGACACATATATATCTTGACGTCTTTCATATACAAACATGCCGGTTTCGGAGACTTCTCTATCTTAAAAACTGATCTCAACTTATACTTACGTTACCTACTTATTTTTTTGCGTATTTTTTTAAATTGTTTTCTAAGTGTTTGTGTCAATATACTGAATCTGTAAATATAAAAATCAATGCCACTTTTCGTTGTAATTTTATAACTTAGAAACGGGTTATCCAAAACAAATGTTTAGGATTTGTTCGAACTATTTAGTAGATGGTTTATGTGAAGTTTGCATAAAATTGGTAGAGCGTTTCTTCATTTATCACATTTTTTGTAACAAATGTATTATAAAATGGTGGATCATTTTGTTAATGGGTATTTTTCAATCAAATTGAAACTTTTTTCAGATGGGGATTGTGCTGTCATATTGAATCTTTTTCAGTTGTTTTTTTTTTCGTTTTGTAGTATTATGTCATTCTTGCGTTAATTTCTTTTTGGACTTCGATTAATTATTGCTTTGGAGATGTTTGTGGTGCGAATTTGGAGGAATGATGTTTTACAGAGTCGGTACCCCCAGCCATTTGTTTATTAATGCTCAAAATGGAAAAACAAAAAATATTGTGTATTCAAATGTTTTGGATTAAGTTTTAAAGTAAATGAACTTCTTGAAACATTTTATTTTAATATTTCAGTTTATACGTAGCGTAGCACGTACCGGGCTGCTAGTTGTTTATAAATTTGATTTAAATCTTCGTTTTTATTAAATTTATCCCCATTACCAGTCGTCATCTTGTCACATCTGAACGGAAAGACCAATTTTATTTTAAATTTATATAAGCACAACACTATAGTGACGTCACTTCATTACTTCGCAAAATTCGAATAAAGCTGTCGGGCAAACCTCGGTAAATTTATTTACATTTATTATATTTATGTATAATTTCAGTTCGCTTTTATTTCATTATTTTATGCCAGAAATCCTGAGCATACTGCAAAGGCACTGGCTCATATCTTAAATAGGTACAAACAGTGGAAATCGACTTTGTTTCTTACTATGTCATTACAGTACTTTTTTCGATCACATTTATTAAATTTTATACTAGATATTTAAAACTCAGCAGTAATGTGAATGATTTTTTTTTCTTTCTTTAAAATTTATAGAAAATTTATCCCAAGCACTGGGCAAGTGCTAAAATAAAAATACGTTGCGAAAAACGAAAGTTATAGCCATTCTAAAATGTGAATTTCATCTGTAATGATGAACTCATTTGGTGGGTACTCAGAATTGTGTATCTATAGGACATAACTACCCGCGTTAACGGGTTAGAAAGGAATTAAAAATTTCGCCACGGGACTTGAATCCTCAGTAGCTCAATTGGTTAGAGCATTCGTCGGCTTGAGACGAAAGGTTACAGGTTCAAATCCTGTCTGGGGCGAAGTTTTTTCTTTCTTTAAAATTTATAGAAAATGTGAATGATCTTAGACACGAGAAAGTTTGGCGCAGCTCCAGGTTTCTCCAGGTGCAGGTGAATAACTATTTGATTTCGTAATATTGGTGTCGCAATGTGGTAATAAATTATTCCTTAGAAAATTCGTTTCAGTTGACGATGCGAAGACATTGCCAACTTGATCGCTTAACAATGCTTCAACGTGTGTATTATTTTGGCGAAGTGGCCCCATCATCCGATAGTAGTCCTATTAATATTATAAATGCGAAAGTTTGTAAGTATGAATGTATGGAAGTTTGTTACTCTTTCACGTTCGAATGGCTGAACGGATTTGTCTGAAATTTGGAAGACAGATAGATTGTGACCTGGATTAACATATAGGCTATTTTTAATCCCGATCGCACACCGGGTTTCTGTGAAAACGCGGGCGAAGCCGCAGGTAGCAGCTATTATTTAATAATTCGTATCTCCAAATTATGTTACTAATTATTATATAAGGGCAACGTACTGATAATAAAATTGACCACCTCATTGGTCGAGTGGCTAGCGTACACGCCTAACTGCATCGACCAACTGCGATGCTCAGGTTCGATTCCCAACGAGGGCAAGCACTTGTGTAATAAATATTTAGATGTCTGCATTTCCGGGTCTGGGTGCTGTTTAAATTTATTCTGGTGTCTATTTAAGTATTTCTATAAAATAGTATCGTTGACTAACACCCATGTCACAAGCATATAATTTGCTTACTTGGGGTTAGATTTAATTTGTGTAACTTGTTCAGGGATATTTATTACTTATTTATTGTGTTTTATTTTTAATTAAAATTTAAATAAAATTATTTAATTCGCAATTTCAAACCAAATAAATTTATACGTATTAAAGCGCGATAAAACAGGAAAGACAGTATGCTATGAATGAATTGGACTTGCCAGAAGTCGAAGACCCCAAATATGTCTTTCACACTCTCCACACAACACATACCTGTTAAGCCAAAACTGTTTGTGCTCGACCTTCGCAGTCACAAATAAATTGTGAATTGCAAATCAAATAATTTTATTTGAATTTTACAACGTACTGAACCAAAATGCAGCTAACGTTAAATATTCAACTGCTTTTTACCAAAAACTGTTTTTAAGAATGCGTTATTTGTATTCCTTTTTGTCTGGATTGTAACAGAGTTAGTACCTATGGTAAAGTAAATTTAGAGTACAGCATAGTAACACACTTGTAATCTTTTGCGTCTACATTCGATATGTATTTTGTATGTTGTGTACAAACTACACATCAAATGAATTTATGTGACATTTGTGTTTGAAGCTCTGTACTGTAAATCAGAGGTTCCCAAACTTTTTAATATAACAGAAAACAAATGATTTAAGTGCAGCAAAACTGCAACAGCCCTTCACCAATTTCATCATGTCACGATTTTCATCTAACTTGATAACGCGGAATTAAAATAAAAGTTGTTTTTTTGCAGTTTGAAATTTGTGCACTTGGTGAAAATTTTGCATATCAAGGTCCAGCTCCCTGCTGAATCACCAGACGTCTAAAACTCAGCAGTACTTTGAATTAATCGCCTATAACGGAGAAGGTTGGCGCGAAGCCAGGTTTATCCAGGTGCAGGTGAATAATCATTTGAATTTCATAATATACTGGTGTCGGAAAGGAAGTCAGGTATGGTTTGACATATTTAATTACTTTGAAAAATTTAAATACTATTTAAAGCAAGATTTGAACTTGCCCCATCTATCGTATCTCGCTGACAATGTCGTATCACGTTTGAGGTGAAACGGCTATCTACTGTAAAAGTTATAAAAAATATTTGAAGCTTGCAACAATTAGCAACCCTAAAACAATTTTGGTCTTGTAGAAGCCCATAGAGTCAATGTACAGTTTTAAGTATGTTTATATCTGTTTAATATATACAAAAAAAAATACAACGTAATATTCCAAATTATGTTTTATTATAAAACGGTTTTAAAATTATTACAAAAAAAAATAATTTGATATTTTCCATCATCGGCGGTTGATAAAACTTTAAAAAATATCATGTTTCTAAATGAAATAATTAAAGAAACGCTTGTAGGTGCTGCTTTACATATTACTTATGAGTAGGACAAGAGTTAGCCCTGACGATGGTGTAACGAAAAAAGAGAAAGAAAAGAAAAAAAATATTTATTTGCAAAATATAGTGTTACAAAGATGTTACAAAATTATTTAGGCATTCCAACATATTCTACTAACTTGTGGTGTGCAAACATCTTCAACTTGTTGCCCGAAATAAGAATTAAACACAAGACCTTATAAAGTTAATAAAACCCCGAACCAGAGTGAGTGTTATTTCATAAGTACCAGTGAATTAAAATTACTACCGTTTCGGAAACTGTCTCTCGATTCAGCTAAATAACATTAAAGAACCCTAAAACCCAAATCAGACAGTGTGGGGTTGTTGATGAGGCTCATCGTTGAACGGTATCGAGACTATTTTTCAGTATCAATGCCCAATTTAGATCTCCACCGGTAAATAGTATCATTTTATATCCAAGATCATATAATCGTTAAGAGAGGACGCACTCACCATACTAATATTACTAAGGTAAAAAAGTGTTTGTGTGTTTTTTTGAATAATTTTAGAAGACTGGAAACTGGTTTTGTTTCTTAATATTTTTAGCCTAATATTGTAATTGTTTAGACATCTAAATAACTAGAATGTTTGGGTGTAGTCGCGAGAATTATTTGATTCAACTAAATCCAAACTGTGAAAAACACAAGTTTTGTAATGTGTTGTTCTCATGTTGCGAAAGCAAAATCATAAAAAATCTTCAATTTAAGAAATGAAAATCTATGATAGTCTGAGATAGAAATTAACACACAAGTACGGCAAAACTGACACAAACATATTAATTTATACGTTTTTAAATTTATAAAAAACAGGATGAAAATGGAATACGGTTAATCTTTTCATAATTTAAAATGTGGAATCTCGTTTCAGAACCAGTGGTAGCAAATTTTATTCGTTGTGTCACTACAACTGTGAAATAAAGTTAGCCTTGCCAGTGTCGTGTTTTGATTTAGAAGTAGTTATAGATTTAGAAGGAAAGTTTTACGGTTTGGAGGCTTAGAACTCCGACTTCAGATCGGCAAAGTGATGAGTGATCTTTGATCTTTAGAGCGATATGTATTTATTTCCAACAGAAAATCTGCCTACTTGGTTACCGTTCTGTTATAAAAAGATTTTAACTAAATTTTTGTAAAAGCTAGCTATGTGCTAGGTGTTGCGTAGACTCTATGTTATTATTATTCTAAGACCACTGAGGTTACTCTCATTTTACATCCTTGATAACTATAATAGGACCGGTCTAACGATCGGTCGAGTATTTTCACGACTCGAAAAAGGAGGTTGAGACTTTAAAAATAAATTGTAACATAAGAAAATATTGTTATAGGGTATTACTTTAAACTGGCTCTAAAAATTAAGAGGTTACCTATCTAACTGTTTATTTTTATGTATATAATACAAAAATACTTGGCCAATAATGTATCCATTTTAATAGTTATTTTTTGGGTATGTAAGTCTCGTTTGTAAAGTGGTTCCATCCCACTAGTGGTTTTTGAATACTTAATAATGTCATATATTTTAATGGACCTCATTATATATGGAACCATCTAGGGATCATTAGCTAACTTTCGAAAAATCAAATACCGACGTAGTTGGAGTCGTTTTTTGGTCCGCCACAAAATTCGCAATTGTTTTACAAATGTCCATTTTGAAATTTCGAAACAAAATGGAGCCCCAAATAGATCCACTCGAACTCCATACGGGATTTGTATAGATTTGCTGCGTTTGAAATTTTTAGAAACGGATTCGGAACAAAATTCCGAATGTTTGTGGCAGTTCTTACAGGCAGCGGTTAAATTATTACATATTTACAACTAGCTGGTGCCAGCGGCGGTTACAGGAACATTATTTCGGGATAAAAACTATTCTATGTGTTAATACAAGTTACCCTCAATGTGTGTGCCAAATTTCATGAAAATAGGTTAAGCTGTTTTTGCGTGAAGGAGTAACAAACATACAGACAAACTTTCACATTTATAATATTAATAGGATAGGATTTTATGACGGTTTAGTGTACGATACATAATTTAAAAAAATGTGAGCCGTCACGGGACGCCTGGCAGATGTGAAACATCCACATTATTTTGTAAAAGTAATATTCAGAAAATAACAGATTGTGATAGGAACTAAATATGTCATAATGATAAAATAAATATTACTATTAGACTAATACGTTGACGTACTATTTTAGATATCGTCTATCCCCGATGCGCATGGCGACGCGTGGCCACACCGTACACACTACTGCATAATATACTATCACATAGCGTTATATAGCAGGCGTCGCCACGCCAGAAATCGGTTTTACGTGCGGCTATAGATGTTTCACATCAATAAATGATTCTGTATCTAAATTATAAAAAGTGTATTTGTTTAGTTTGTTTGGGAAAAAGCAAAATACTGTTTTTCCTAGTTCCCTCGCAATAAAACAGAATAAATCTTTTATCCATCTTTTTTTTATGATATTGGAAGGCAAACAAGCAGACGGATTTCCTGATGGTAAGAAAGTTTACCGGCTACCTTACCTTCGAACCGGAACACGTCATGACGGCAGGAATAGGAATAGGTAAGGCGGTGGTACCAATCCGGGCAAGGCCCTGCGAAGCTCTACCACCTAGTCAGATGTCACGGTGTTAGAGACAGTAAGTAAGAAATAATTAACTTTAAGAAAGGGGAATAGCCACAAGCAACATCTGGTATTAAATAAAAAGTATTTAAAAAACCTATTAAAAATTTACCAACCCTAAAAAGCCATGCTTTTAGTTAATACAAATTAGAATTTATACTGACACAAAATGTGTCGGCCGAAACAACAATAGTTAACGTATTAAGCTACCCAAACCGGAAAGCAGAACGGTTATTAAAATGATTACTAAATACTGGCGACCCGCCAAACCGCTTTCAATGGGCATGGAACAAAGACTTCTTTGCGAATTTATGTCACAGGTAGAAACGTATACAGGGGGATTTAGAAATATCAGATGCATATCACTACAGCACACAGTAATCCTAATCCTAATAATAATCTATAACTACATACACACACACACACATATCTTCACGCCAAGTCCCTTACGAGGTTGGCAGAGAGTATCGAGTGCCAGACCTCACGATCCTGACAAACCTGTCTTGCTTCCTTCACATTCATAACCCTTTTCATACAAACACGCCGGTTTCGGAGACTCTTGACACCACCCTCGGATAATATCCGATTGATCTGATCGTGAAATGTCAGCCTTGGTCTCCCCGGGTACCTACGTCCAGCCACATTCGCATTGTATATTTGCTTTGTCAATCTTTCATCTGTCATTCTTTCAACATGACCGAACCAGAAGAGCATGCCCTTTCGCATTTTAACACCAAAACTTTCTTTCAATCCCACTCTTTCTCGGATCTCACTGTTAGGAATGTGGTCAGCGAGCGTTACACCACAGATTTTCCGTAGTGCTCTCATTTCGACCGTATTTATCCTACTTTCATGCTCTTTCTGACATACCCAACTCTCGCTTCCATACAATAACGTTGGAATAAGCACAGAATTATGCAAAGCGAGTCTAGCTTTTTGACTCAAAACCTCGCTTTGGAATAGCTTACCCAACGCTCCCCATTCACACTATTCCCTGCACTCACTCTCCTCTCTACATCCGCGGTGTACCTTCCATCCCTGCTAAAAGCACAACCAAGATATACAATTTCATTCACTTGTTCCAGCACTACATCATCAACCAAAACTCTTACATCCGTTCTGGCTACGTCTCTTTCAAACACCATTATTTTGGTTTTCATCGCATTAAAATGTAATCTATAACTATATTTATATAATATAAAAGAAAGTAGTGTTAGTTACACTATTTATTACTGAAGAACGCCTGAAGCGATTTGGCTGAAAATCGGTGGGGAGGTAGCATAGAACCAGGAGAAGGACATAGGATAGTTTAATCCCGTTAGATTGTGAGAAAACTAGGAAAAATAACACTTTAATTTTTCTCATTCAAACTGAACGGGCGGAACGAAGTTCGCGGGAACAGCTAGTTTATATTTCAAAGAAAGTAGTGTTAGTTACACTATTTATTACTCAAGAACACCTGAAGCGATTTGACTGAAAACTTACGAGAAAGAAGCTCAGAATCAGGAGACAGATACAGGATACTTTATATCCCATTCGAGTGCAACGAAACTAGGAAAATCATTTTTCTAATTTTTCCATAGTAGTTGAACTAGTGGAACGAAGTTCGGTGGAATAGCTAATGTTATAAATGCGATTGTTTGTAAGAATGGAAGGACTCCTCTTTTATGATATTAGAAGACAAACAAGCACGCGGTTTTTCTGATGGTAAGAAATTCGCGACCCCTAGAGACATTAAACGTGGTAGTACTGCGTTGCTAACCTGAGGCCGGGATGTGAGGCCTCGAACAAAGGCAAGTTTACCGACTACCTTACTCTCCGAATTGGAACAGGTCAACGGCAAGAACTGACATTACGTCAGTAGGAATAGTTCAGGCGATAGTACCAATCCAGGCTTGAATAAAATATATCCTACGTGGCTACAATAAGCACTAATCATATATATATATGTTTGTATAGTTGTAGTACGCAGCTACAACCAGCCTTTAAATCTGAGTATTTGAGGTTTGCGGCCACAACCAGTACTACATATTGCTATGTCAATATGCCTACACTACAACGGGCCTTGTTTACGCGCTACACAGTGCTACGTTATCGTAGCTGTATGTACCAGGCCGCTACGACAAGCCCTACAATATTTTGTAGACATTGAGTTTTGAAGTTTATCCGTGTAAGCGTTACAAACAGACAACAAACTTTCGCATTTATAAAATTATAATGTATGTAGCTACAATTCGCGATACGTCAACATGTTTCAACGAAATACACGGTTACGCTCAGCGCCATATTCCGTGGCTACAACAGTATGACCTACAACATTTTGCGACGGATCTACGCAGCTACAATCGGCACTACATAGTGCTACATGATTGCGCTACGTGATTTACACAAATGCAATCACCGCTACATAGTGCTACAATAATGTGCTACGTGATCTAAGTGGTAACGATGTACCCTACAGTCAACATAGTACTATCATAATCATTGTGTAGACGATGCTACTTGATAATCTATACGCGTGTCATTGCATCACGTCTGTATGGATGGACTAATTTTGCTAACTTTTTTGAAGTGAAAACTTCTTTGGTGGCGTTGTGCACTTTTTTTGGAATCGGTAAAAATTTTTAAACTCGCGTCTGGACAAGCGATCTGAAATTTTGTAAGACGGAAATTCGTAAGACAGCGTAGGGCACTTGCGCGAATGTTCATGTTGTCATGTTGGTGTACGATAGCGCAATAAATTAATATTGTATTCTACCACATAAATGATAGTTAATATTCAACATTTCACTCCTGCTGGCAATCCCGGAGAGCAACTGGTCGTTTTTTTGTGTTTGTAGTTGTCAGGAGAAGCTTCTTACGAAAAGTAAATCCGGGGAATGTATCTTCTCGCCCACATCCCGGAAGTGGCAGACAGAGGCACAGCCAGTAATCAATAATAATGCTTATAAAGTACATCAAATCAATAAATAAAACATTACCCACGCTTCCATGGGTTTGACACACACAAATCACAGATGACACACTAAAAAGTTTGGAAACAAAGTAGTTGGTCTTGAGAAATGAAGATGGCGTTCTTATCAACATGATATTAAAGTTTGTTATGGTCGAATTTCGACCAATGGGTGACCACTAGTAAAAATGAATCTCTATTTCTCTTGGTCATTGTATCAAGCATAAATCGTTGTATGCAGTTAACTTATTTCTTTTTGGTATGTTATGGTAGTTGTGATCAGAAGAAAGATCTTATGAAAAAAAAAAAGATTATCATAACATGAGGAAATTTAACAATTTAATATTTATAGTTGAGAAAGGACAACGTAAGTCAGCTCAGCTAGTTTTATATGTAAAAGTGAAATCAAATATTTTTTTGTTGAGTTAGTGATCGTCAGGAGATGGTTCGAAAGAGAAATAAGTTTCAGTTTAATATTAGAAACTTTAAGAAAATTAACATTATCTATCAGTTTATTGAATTAATCGTCAGCAGTTAAGAACGGGCAACGGCTTTTTACGAATTACGTTTAAAACTCAACTTTGATAGTCGCTTGTAAAATCTGAAATGCTATCATATCGAAATTCGGCAGGAAAAATATGATATCAAAACGTCACAACTTTTATCAAAACTTATTATAAAGTGATAAAAAATTACGACAAGGCACACAGTCGCATACCTTTGCCAATGAAAAATTGAAAACGTCAAACTTTCGTCTTAAATATTCTCGAGTATAATCTGTGGTAATATTTGGGACGGAGACGGGTTTATCTGTGCCACGGGACTTAAAAGCCGCACCTCATCATAACTAAAGCCTTTTTAGTACCTATTTCGAAATATAAATGAAATGTTGTCCGGTTCGTTTATTTTTTATATAGAAAAACAAACACTCAGATGTTTGTATGATATAAAGAAATAAATGCACCGAATTGAATCCAAATAAATTGATAGAAAAGAAACTACCTTGAAGTAACATGATTAAGGCTGTTGTGTAATTTTTTTAACCGACTTCAAAAAAAGAAGGAGTTTATATTACGTTTAGCGTCTACATTTTTCATGTATGCTAGGCAATTTTTTCGTCATTTGTGAACCGATTTTAAAACTCGGTTTAATTTGAAAGAACATACTTTCAAGGTGGTTCCATTGCCAACAATTTAGGATTTGATAATTAAGTTCTAAAGAAATCAAGAAAAATCCTCTTTTTGTATACGAGGACATAAAATTAAAGTTAAAGACTGTTTTTAGCAGTTATACTGTATTAAAATTGTCTTTTAATTGTCAAAAGCAACGTGAATTTTTTGATGATAAGAAATATACATCGCGTTTGATATTTGTCGGCGCTTGCTAAAACTTCCAATTGTACATATTTTAAATGAAGAAACACTAGTACTAGTATAAGTAGTCTACCAGTTTCGCTTATAACAGCATTGTAATGGCTAAAATTCAAACTACTTTAAAAAAAAAACAGTTTTACCCCTGGTAATTCCGTTATAAGTGAAAGTTTATAAAATAATAAATTATAAGTAAAGTTTTTCGGAAAGAAGTTTTTATTGCGCGTTATGAATGGGTGCTAGACGGAAAAAATTCTTACGAAAATATTGTTACGACACTTTTTGCTCTGTGGTCTAGCGGTTCATTAGTTGGACTTGACTGCATGAGGTCCCGGGTTCGAATCCCGGGTTGGACAATTTTTTTTAATTTATTTTTTATTTTTCTATTTTTTTATTATCATTTTAATTTTTTTTTATTTTTTCTATATTTTTATTTTCTTTTTTTATTTCATGTTTCTCTATCTATCTCTCTCTATAGAGATTACTAGAGATTGATAGAGATTGAGAGAGAGAGGGGGGGAGAGAGAACTTCGTTGCATCCGGGTGTCCCTTGACACCTCTCAACTTTTTTTTATTTAAAAATATACGTCGCCTTTAAAACATCAACCTAAGCCTATGATCATAAGCAGTTTGCGTAAAATGGTTTTCCAAATATCCAAACCTCCAAACCATTATTTGAGAATGACAAAGATAAACGCTGTAGTTTTAGAAAAAAAGTATGACGGTGGCACCAAGACTTGTAAGGACTCTTTCGCGTAGTCTGACTGACTTCATTAGTGTCAAAATCTAATTAGAATAAATTACTGCTCTATTCCACTAGCGGGTATAAAATCGAATCAAAATACCGTAAAGTTTGTTTAAAAAGTAGAATAGGAATCAGTTCTTAATTCAAAAACGGATATTACAAGTTCAAAAGAAAATCGATTTAAAATAATTAAACAGAATCGAGTTAACGTTAAAAAAACAGGCGGAGAAGCTATTTGTCTGGAATTCCAGTCGACGTGACGAGAATTCGCGCCAACAACTTTAATAAGATGGCGCCGAACTGTCTGTCGAATCGCTGGATATTGTTTTTTATTGATAAAAGCTGCTATTTCCCTGTACTTATTGAATGAGACTGACAGTTGTCCTTTATCAATATACAATTTAAAATTGCTAGATTATTTTTAACGTACTTTGAGAGAAGGAGGAGGTTTTATGCTCCCTTTTTTGTAACGACGTTAATTGATTTCTCCATCACTACTGTACAGATTTTAAAAACTCTTTTTGTATTTGAAAAAGCGTACTTCCAAGATTGATTCTTAGTAAGGGGTCATAACGAAATCGAGAAAAATATTTGGGTATGTATATGACGTACATAAAAAGATTACAGTCGTTTTTTTTCAGTATTACGGCGCTAAAATTATGACAACTACACTCGACGATCGTGGTAGGATTAGCCTCATATACACAAAAACTGGTTATATCTCTCGTATCTAGTTTACATGTTGTTGAGAATGAACCAGGCAGATAAACGAAAATAAAAAGTAATAATTGATAAAATATTTTTATTAAATGATATTGAACTAAAGTTAATATTTAAGCATTAATAGAAATGATTAATTTATGTTTATTCACAATCTATTTGTTATACATAACTACGACTCATATGTGTCTGTCTTTTCTCATATAACCGAAAATCCAACAAAAGCTAACGACTTAGATTCGTGTGTATTTAATTTCAGTATTATTCAGTATTAACTGTAAGCTCAGTTTGTAATCAACTAAAAGCCAAAGCTAGGGTCGCTAGTATTTGACAGAACATTCCATTTTTAAACGCGCCATATTCATAAAAATGCAGATAAAAATAGATAATAGTCGAACAGCCGGCATAGGTCCTCTATTCATACAGACATAAAAAAGTCTTGCATTTCCTTTCAAAGGCAAAGAAATGCAAATTTAATGAATTTTGTGAAAATACAAACGTGAATAAAACTGAATTGGTTTGAATTACAAATGTTTACGTGAATTAAAGAATGGCGGGTTTTTGAGCTGCTTTGTTATTGCTGTTTTTATTGACTTTTTAAAACAATTATACACATCATATATATAACAATTATAAATAGCAAGTAAATATATAAATAATTGGAAGGTAAGCAAGCAGACGTTTTTCCTGATGGGAAGAAATTCACGCCGCCTAGAGACACCAAAGATAGTATTGTGGTGTGGTGGTAATAAAGATGGTGGTCAACGGCAGGCACTGACGTTGTGGCGGCAGGAATAGATAAAGCGGTGGTACCAATACGGGCTAGTCGCTGAGAAACTTAACCACCTAGTCAGATGTCACCGTGTTAGTGACAGTAAGCCTAATAGGTCTATACTGCACAGGAGCCCAGACCAACACGGGGAAAACATTGTCACCGACTTCAACTCGAAAACGACTTGAGATTGAGCTGACCAAAATTCAATCTGATTTTTCAGTGTTGCGCAAAGTAAAATGAGCGTATTTTTACATTAGTGGAACATGTGTTTTCTGTCATTGGATTGTCTTTTGATGATAATCATAATATTACTTAATACGTACCGCAAAAATTTTGGTCCCATTTGACACACACAAAAAAAAATTATAATGATAAAAAATCATAGATGGCACACCATATCCATAATACTTGGAAACAAAGTAGTTGGATTTGACAAATGAAGATGGCGTTCTAATAAAAAAATACTATGGTAGAATTTCCACCAATAGGCAACTACTAGTAAATATAAAATACACCTTATTTCATTTTTATCTAAGTTTGAGGTCTATTTTAAAGTGATACATAGATGAAACTAATTGGGAACTACTTGAAATTTATTGGGAAGTAGTGGAATAATTCAGCAGCCTAATTATAAGGTTACCATTAGCGGCCAGTTCTTGACATTGACGTTCTTCTTGTGCCTGTCAATGTCAAAAATCGATCTGAAGCACTGTGGGTAGTGACAATAGACGTGTATTCCCGAAAAAACGAAGCCATCAATTGTTTCATATTAAACTAGGTATTTTCCGTGGCTATGCCTGCGTATTTAACTTATTTAGTTATTTAATAAGTTTTAAAAAGTGGCCTATCTATACTAATATTATAAAGAGGAAATTTTTGATTTTTTGTTTGTATAAAATGAATAGGCTCCGAAATTACTAGAACGATTTCAAAAATTCTTTCACCCTTAGAATGCTACTTTATCCCTGTATGACAGGCTTTGTTTCATTAAAAACGGTGCAGTAAAAGCCAAGTTACGCAGGTGAAGCTGCATGAAACTGCTAGTGTAGTATATATGTAGGCTCTCTAGCCTCACTCTCTAGTGACATAGATAGATCTCCACTTATAACATAGCTCTGTTACCATGGACAAAAACCCCATTTATGTAATTATATTTGTATAGAGTAGTTCTAAATTATTATTAGATGTAATGGGGAGATATCTTCAAATAATCGAAAAATCATATGGTTTATTGAACGAGTAATACAACGGTATAGGCTTTTTTTACTTTTGAATCGATATAAAAATAAAAGTAGATATCTTCACGCCTATATCCCCGAAAAGGTAGGCAGAAGCACAACTAAGGCATCCACGACTAGCCGAAAACAGAAAGTATCATAATGTGAGACGTGGCAACTATCGCCAATCCCGGGCAACGTTATTTTTGTTAGAAAATTTGAAATATACATTTTTCTATTTTTTTTGCCCGACCGGAGGTTCGTTTGCTTGTACCAATCCAGCCGAGTTGCTGCGAAATTCTACCACCTATTGTAACAGGAATTTGTTTCATTTGTTTGTTCAAAAGAATACATATTGACGTGTTCATTGTTAAGTACTAACCAAACAATTGTTTGGGCGTGCAACCAAAGTGTATTTTGGTATCAGATCAAACATGTCTACTTACGCCCAAGAACGTTGACCTTTGAGTAACACGTGGCGGGAACGCCTACGCTCCGTAGAATGTGTCTGCTAACGAGAATTTCTTTTATTCTATCTACAAAAACAGCGTAGTTTGTTTTAAATACAAAACAAAACTTGCTAAGCGTTTTGCTATAAATGTTTTGCTATCCATACTATCCATACTCCATGCTAATATCTATATGTTAATACGCAAAGCTAAAACTTTTGGCCCCTTTTTACGAAAATTACGCTGACGGAGGAGTATGAGATTTGGCACACTTATAGATTATGTGTAGGAGAAATGCAGAACGCTAATATTTTTTAATGATAATGTTTATAAAGTGCATCGATTCAAAAAATAAATCATTACACGTACTACCATGCATTTGACACACACAAACAGATATATTGATGATAACGATAAAAGATCACAGATGGCGCGCACTATCAGGTTTGGAAACAAAGTAGTTGGTATTGAAAAATAAAGATGGCGTTCTTATCAAGATATTAAAATTTATTTTGATCGAATTTCGACCAATGGGCGACTACAAGTTATTATATATGCTACAGTCTGTCTGTCTGCTGCTCTTTTACGGCTACACTGCTGAACCTTGATGAAATGCTGCTGAATTTTGATGAAATTTGATACGCGTCAAGCTAAACAATTCGATTTTAAGTAAAGGCTATTTTTTCAATAATCAACCCCCAAAGAAATATAATAGGGGATAAAAGTGTGTATAAAATCTAAACTACATATAAGGCGTTTATAAATTAAGGCTATATTTCACCGAGACACCATGGCGGCGCAACCAGTCGCCGCTAACAACAAAATGTATACAGCTCTAAAGAGAGTTACTCACCTGGTGTCAACTTGATTGTGCAACTAAATTGGCGGCGCGACCAGCTCGGACGGCAGCACAGAATGTTACTGGTCGCGTCTCCACTAATTATATAGTGCTGTATGGTGTCTCACTCAGGCGCCAGTCCGGCCGCCAGTGACGGCCATTTTGATACTGTCGCGGTGTAGTGTGGCGACTCTGGTGTCTAGTTTGGTAGCTTACGGACACCATGGTAGCGCGACTGGTTGCGCCGCCATGGTGTCCCAGTGAAATATAGCCCTTAGTGTACGAAATTGAGGCTGGATATATAATTAACTGAAATAGTAAAAATATTAAAAATAGTCAGCTTTAAATAAATTATAGCCCTTTTAATATTTCGCAAAAGGTAAATGACCCCTTGCCATGTACGGCAGACAGCTGGGAGCTCTAACTTTTTAGCGACATTCACTATGTTTTTGATGACTTGTTTCAGTTTTATTTATTTATGATTTTGTTATATTTTATTGTTCGTTTTTAAGTACATGTTTCGAGTACAACGAAGTCTCGGGCAAACAGCTAGTGTACCATTTTTATGAATATTGTAAAATACCAGTAAATATTTAAGGTACTGAATATTTGGTTACCTCAGACAATAAATGTGAATTTTTTTTATTCAAGAGGAGGCAAACGAGCAAGTGGGTCACCTGATGGAAAGTGATCACCGCCTCCCACGGACATCCGCAACACCAGGAGTATCACAAACATGTTGCCGACCTTTAAGGAATGAGTACGCTCTTTTCTTAAAGGTCCCTAAGTCATAGTTGTTTGGGAATACCGACCTCGGTAACTGATTCCACAAAGGTGTTGTGCGAAGGTGGAGGTGGAGGTGGTGGATTTTTTCCAGAAATGTTCACATTTTAAACAAATTCTAAAAAGGAGGAGGTTATCAAAACGAGTATGTATCTGGTGTTTTCGTATGTTTGTTTTTCGATTACTCGGCTAATCGTAATATATCTTATATATATAAAATTCTCGTGTCACAATGTTAGTCTGCATACTCCTCCAAAACGGCTTGACCGATTCCTCTGAAATTTGGTAAGCATATTGGGTAGGTCTGAGAATCGGCTAACATCTATTTTTCATACCCCTAAGTGATAAGGGTGACTCACCCCAATTTTTTTAAATAAATCACATTAAAAATATAGCAGAACAACGTCTGCGGGGTCAGCTAGTATATATATATAAATTACGTGTCACGTTGTTTGTCCGCAATGGACTCC
>NJDC01011407.1:0-15148 GCA_002245475.1 Calephelis virginiensis | reverse complement strand
AAAATCTAAGTAAAAATTTATCTCGTTTTCCCCGTGTTGGTCCGGGCTTCTTTACAGAACGGACCATCTGCCTTCCTGTTAGGCCACTCGTAAAAGGCGAGTATAGACTTACCGCCACTAACACCGTGACATTTGATTAGGTGGAAGAGTTTTGCAACGACTCGGCCGGATGAGTATCACTGCCTTACCTATTCCTGCCGCCATAACGTCAGTGCTGCAGTATTCACTCTTCTACAGTTGTATTACAAGTACAGATTACATTATAAGAATAGTTTTAGCACTGTAAAACTGCAAAAAAACGACTTCGATTTCAATACGTAGTGTCTATGTACGTCAAAAAATAGTATTTTTCTCGATTTCTCTGGGATTCCATTATCAGATCCACTCTTAGTGACAGTGAAATCACCTCTGAGGTGCCTTCTCCAAAATACAAAAAAGAATTTTCAAAACGGTACGGAAATGACGATTCAAAAATCGGACGGAATGTTCAAAAATCAATTAACTTATTTAAAAAAAATATAAAAGTCAAACATATAACCACCTCCTTTTTTTCGAAGTTGTTTAATAATTTGTTTTCACAGTTGAATAGCTTCTGAATAAAACATATTTTATATTCTTGTACAAATTAAATAATTCCCTCAGAAAACACAACCTTCTTTCCGCTGCAGCGCAATAAAAAGTAGGATTTAATATACAGGATGTCTCCAAAAGTTTATATTTGATTAGCTTATTGCGTAAACACAGGTCGGAGGGGTAGGGGGAGAAAGTCAATCGATAGCATGCCTCTTGAGGATTCTGTCGCTATGATACTTTTTCTGGAACTTTTCTGTTATGCGTGCCAAAGTTTATACAAAGAAAGTCTTTGTCTTAGTTTCAGTTTGAAAACTTACATTTAAAACATACATTTGTGATGTACACAAATGTATGTAAGCAAAATCATAAATTAAAAATGTTTTATAACCCCCGACAGCACCTATCTGTAATTTAGTTAAGAACAATCTTGATTACTATAGGATTCAAACAAAAATAGGCAACAAAATCGGTTCATGCTGCAGTAGCATTTTAATTTTTGAACTAATGGAAGAGTTTCGATGCTAGTTTTGTGAAAGCTATGTGATTAAGATGGTTTTTAGCTACATTACATAAAGATTTTATCTGGGGTGGATTTTTTTTAAACTTCGGGATTAAAATTTAAAAAAATAACGAGATCCAAAATAAAAACTACAAATGTTATGTCATGGTTTCGTCGGCACTTGTATCGTGTGCTCTTTTGCAATTCTCCATTTCGTTTGGAAACTCTTCAAAAAAGAGAAAAATTGTAAGCTTTAAAACATTAGAAATAAATTTAAAAAAACTTACATTATCTCCTAAATTATTGCACAGGCCCGAATGATTCACATTTCATTATTATTTGTGATAAGTTTCCTGATAAACGAAATAAATATTTTAATAAATATGTCATCAAATTTTATGATTGTCATTTCTTCAAGTATTACGTAACGAAAAATTTGAAGATTTTTGACACCCCCTCCTCCCCTTGTAACGCACCGTAACGTTTTTCTGTACCCCCCCCCTCTCTAAACGTTACGTAGCAATCAAAAGAACATTTTTACCCTTAAGTCGCAAAAAGTTATATAATAATTTTTATCCCTGGTATACTTTCAATTTCTTTTGCGGTATTAATACTAAAACAAATTTATATTATTGATATTTAATAAGTAAATTAATTACGAGTAGTTTGTTATTTAAAATAAAGCAGTGGTACGTAACGTGGTGTAAGAAAGACCGCCTCCTGCCCTTGTAACGCATCGTAACGTTTTACGAGACGGCTAACACTATCAATCACGAGATTGGGGTTCGATTCTGGTTTCGGATGAGAAACATGTGTCTGATAATAACAATTTCAGTATTTGCGATTATTTACATGAGTGTCATTTATTAATTAAGCCTGTTATATCGAAAAATATGTATACGTAAGTAAGAAAGTAAGTAAGTCTCTTCACGCCTATATCCCCGAAGAGGTAGGCAGAGGCACAACCAGGGCACCCATGACTAGCCGACACTAAGTCCCACAATGTGATAGGTGGTAAAGCCTATCGCCAACCGGCCACATATCCAATCCCGAGAAACGTTTTTTTGTTAGAAAACTAAAAAAAAATATAATTTTCTGTTTGGTGCCCAACCCGAGAATCTAACCTTGGACCTCGCGCAGTTAAGTCCAACAACTTAATCGCCAGACCACAGAGGCGATAAAAATATGTATGAAATATTTTAATTAAATCTCTGGACTAATGTCTTTTCAAAATGCCCTCTAATATTTACACCAAATTGTATTTAGAGGAACTGGAAGTTAATCATATTTATTAACTGGCTCTAAAAAAAGTTATCAATGCGATGCTACGATTTTTTTGTATATTTAAAAAAAAAGTATCTTTACGCCCATATCCCCGAAGAGGTAGGCAGAGGCACAACCAGGGCACCCACGACTAGCCGAAGATACGAAGTCCCACAATGTGATAGGTGGCAAGCCTATCGCCAACCGGGCACATATCCTATCCCGGGCAACATTTTTTTTATAAGAAAATTGGAAAAACCCAATTTTCTTTTTGTTGCCTGACCCGGGATTCGAACCCTCGTGTAGTCAAGTCCAACAACTGAACCGCTAGACCACATAGGTGATTTTTGTATATTTGTCACTCGATTACTTGGCTTACAAGGAACTGATTTTGATAGTTCTTATTTGAAAGGCAGGTCATGACTACGAGTTAGTACCATATTTACCATCAGTGCCGGATTAAGCCCATAGGGCCCTAGGCCCAAAATCAGAATTTGGGGCTCTCATTTTTTTATAAAATATTGTAAAATTTTTGTTTATATAAACAAGCTCCGATTTGCAAGCGCTATTTTTGTATTTAAGCACGCAATTTGAAATTTGAAAATAGGCATAAAATAAAAATCGAACAAACAAACGAAAACCAAAATAAAATAAACATAACAAATAAATACGAATATTTTTTTTGAAAAGAAATTCATGTCAAATTTTCTCGGGGGCCCTTGATCGTCGGGGCCTAGGCCATGGCCTTGTCTGGCCTATTATCTCCTATAATATCATAGTGATCCAGCACTATTTACCATAATCCTACTAATGGTTTTTGAATTATACTTAACAATTCATAAATTTTCATCTGTTTTCACGATATCATTATCATTGACGTATATTATTATTTGTTATTACCACTTTCATTTCATTATGTTCTAAAGGATTATTAGGAACTTTTACTTTACTTTAACAAAAATATCTGTTACAATAACCATACACACGATAACTGTGACATGGTGTCATGTGGAATCGAATATACAGTACTACTATTTAAATTATGCGCTACGGCTTAACACTTTTTACTGTTTATACTTTTATTTTTAAATTTTACACTTTATACTTTTATTTTTAACTGTCTGACCTAATGTACATTTAAGCGAAATGATTATTTACGTGTAATAACAACTTTATATATCTTTAAAATACATTCGGATTTCCGAAGCTTGACAAATATAGCCGAAGCGCATAATTTAAATAGTACTACTGTACTTTCTTACAAAAGACTTATCAAAATCTGTATGACAATGATCTAGATATCACGAAACAAACATACAAAAAATGCAGCTGAATTGATAACTTGATTCTGTTTTAAGTGTTAGGGACACTTGCACGTTCCTGTGTTAAGTATTTAACACTAAGTTAGTGTCTAACTAGGGTTAAATGACCTTATATTTGACAGTTAATTTAATATAAAATATAACCCGGGAATGCACAAGTGGGCAAAGTGTATTAGTTTCATTTTAAAATTTTGAAAAGATTGGTACGAGGAGTAATTATTAATAACAAGTTTTTGATTACTACGTGTTTTAAAAATAACACGTATTTTCTAGTTAAAGAACGTATGTCTATATATTTGTATACAAAGACTAGGCAACGATATACCTGCCTAGATGTGGCAACACGAATCCTTGATTTTTAAACCACATAATAGTATTTTATTCGCAGGTTAAAAGCCCCTAGATGATTACATCATTAGATTAGATATTAGATTAGTAACAGTTAATCACGAGGAAACAAATAACAAAGATACTTTTAAATTTATTCTCTTTTTTCTAAATATCCCGTAATTAAAATTATTATATTGTTAATAGACATACACAAAGGAATCCCCATTTCGCGTGGGCAACGCATCATGCCTGAACGGATGAACCAATTTTGCAAATTCTTTTATTGTTGTGTTAATTATTGTCAGGAGAAGGATGATTTGAAAAAAATAAACCGGGAAAATTGCAAGAAAAGTGGGAAAAACCACAATTCAATTTTGTCCAAATTAATTATTTTTCAATTATAAAAAAAACATATTTTTCTTATTTATTCTGAATCAAAATTAAATCAACATATAAATATAAAATACAAAATTGATTTGAGTTGTAAATACTAAAAAATAAAATGTTATGTAAAACATATTAAATTTGAAACTGATTTTCTAAATAAAGGAGCTTTTTTCATAAATAAACATCGTAAATGTCAAAGCTTCTTCTTCTTTCTTTAGGTTTTGGCCTTCACGTTAGTATTTAGCCTTTAGTCAAGTAGTAATTTGCATCAAATTTTATATCAATTTCAATTAGTCATCAGCCATAAGTCGTCAGTAAGTCATGTCAGGCTCTTGGGTAAAACGGTGGCCTTTTTACACAAGCTCATGTAATGAGTTTTGGCGGCAACGAGGAAATATACGATACGCTAATTTCTTCATGATTATTTCATTTGTGCACTTTCACTGAACAAAATTGTACAAAATGCCACCAAAATTGACTAATTTCACTCAATATTTACACGAAATTCAATAATTATGAAAAAAACTTCGACCATCTTTTCTCTCGATGGCGCCAAAAGTCCCAAAGCTTCTTTTAAACTGTAATAAGACATGATTATAGAAATATGTTTATAAAACCTGGCCAAGTGTCAATAAGACGTTTCTATGAAGAGTTGACCTACCAATATTAAATGAAATATGAATAAGTTATCATGTAATTTGTTCTCTAATATTCGATGCCCGGTCGTGAAACAAATAGAAAATTTGGATTTACCAATTTTTTAATAAAAAAAGATGTTGCTCGAAAATGGATGTTTGCCCGGTTGGCGATATGGTTGCCACCTATCACATTGTGCGGCTTAGTGTCTTTGGCTAGTCGTAGGAGACCTGGTTATACCTCTGCCTACCTCTTCGGGGATATGGGTATGACTTTCTACTTCTTTTCTTTTCTTCCTTTAATATCATGCCAGGACAGATAGACCCATGTCGCTAATTATTTTTTCGTTTTGTTTGATTATTGGCGAAAGAACGTTCTTACGATAGCAACAGTTTTGTTAATATAGCTCCAACAAACTAAGTATATTAAAGTTTTACGAAACATAAAAAAATATACAACAAGTTAGGCTGGATTCCACCGTCAAATTTATATGCGATTAACGTTAAAACGCGTTTAGTCAATTGTCAAGAGTGTCAATCATATCAATCAATATTGTCAAAGAAATTTTGGTAAGTATGAATGTTTTATTATTATACTTTTTTATGTGTTATGTAGATCCTCAAGGGATAGGCTGTAACATATTTGTTTGTAATATGAACATCTTACTAACCTTCTAAATATCTTTATGTTTTTGACTCCTTTTGATATCGGGTCCCTAATGATTGTTGTTATTTATAAATTTACTATATTTTTTTATATATATTTATATCATTGAAATACAATATTTGAGAACTTTAACGACTATAATAATTAGTTTGATGGTGACAAATATGTTTTTTATGGAAAAAATAATGTTTAGGTGACGTAAATTTTTAATCCACCTATCACATAGCGGTATTTAAATTCCAAATTCCGCAACAGGTCCAGCCGCCTATAAAAGGAGGAAGAGCCCGCTTGCTAATCATTTTTATTTTGTCTCGAACAGTCGACGGAACTTAAGAGAAGAACAAGTTACAGATTAACTGCTGACTGCTGTCTACTGTCTGCTGTCTGGTGTCTGCTGCTCGATAGTAGACACGAGGGCCCTGGACCGGTGGTAGCTGCCCCACCAGTGTACTTCTGTGGCTGCGTTCCCAGCTGCGTGTTTTTGGTTTCTGCTTCTGGTTGCTGAGGGAAAGTGGCAAGGGGTCCCACTACTTGCTGGATCCTACAGCAGCAGTCCTTCGTGTTCCGTCGAAGAAAATCCTTCGAGCCGTATAACCGCAGAAACTCAAAATTAATGTAAGTGCACAGACATTTATAGAGACTTTTTTAATACAATGTTTTTCTTTAGATTTTTTCTACGTCCCATATTATCAGGATTCCCTCTAGCAGTCATACTTTTAGTGCGACTGTTTGTTTGTTTGCTACTCTATGTTACAGGGGATAAGAATTTTGTCAATTTTAAAAATTTATAAACGGGATAATTGAGCTCGTTTACACTGAACTTATCCTAATTAAACTTGGTTTTCAACATGATCGGTGAAATCAGCCCTGAATTTTAAAATATATAAATTACGCGTCACGTTGTTTATTAATATAATGCAATTCGGTGATCCACGAGAGAACGAGAATAACCGACATAGTCCAGAAAGTCATCAAACTGAAGTGACAATGGGCAGGCGACATTGCTCACAGAACCGACAACCGATGGGGAAGAAAGATTCTCGAGTGGCGGCCCCGCACCGGAGGACGTAGTGTTGGACGACCTCCCACTCAGTGGACTGATGATCTGGTCAAAGTCGCGGGTAGTCGCTAGATACAAGCGGCTGGTAACCATGACTTGTGGTGCCCTTTGGGGGAGGCGTATGTTCAGCAGTGGACGTCCTCCGGCTGATGATGATGATGATAATGATATTGTTTATCCGCGATGGACACGTAAACTATAAAACCGATTATTCAAATTTATACACCGTGTGCAGTTTGATTCAGCTTACAAAATACGATAGGTTGCATCTCAATTTATAGTTGATCGCCTCTGTGGTCTAGCGGTCCGAGTGTTGGACTTGACTGCATGAGGTCCCGGGTTCGAATCCCGGGTCGACCAACAAAAAGAAAATTGGATTTTTCCAATTTTCTAATAAAAAAAAATGTTGGTCGGGATTGGAAATGTGCCCGGTTGGCGATAGGCTTGCCACCTATCACATTGTGGGACTTAGTATCTTCGGCTAGTCGTGGGTGCCTTGGTTGTACCTCTGCCTACCTCTTCGGGGATATGGGCGTGAAGATACTTTTTTTTTCTTCAATTTATAGTTGCAATATCATTTTATTGCAAATTATTTGTTTCTTATCTGACATGATAATGTAATATAACAAAAACCTAAGCCACAAAAACGCATGGCCGGGTTTGTTTGTAAAATTATAAGGATGATAAAACTGTCAGTTGTTCGATTTGAATTTATCATTGACTGCCTCGTTGGTCCGTTGGTCGAGTGGCTAGCGCACACGCCTAACTACACCGATCAACCGCGAGGCTCGGGCTCGATTCCCGACGGGGGCAGGTATTTGTGTCACGAATATTTAGATGTCTGCATTTCCGGGTCTGGGTGTTGATTCAATTTATTCTGGTGTATATTTAAGTATATCTATGTATTAGAAATTGAAAAGAAAATTGGATTTTTCCAATTTTCTAACAAAAAAAATGTTGGTCGGGATTGGAATTGTGCCCGGTTGGCGATAGGTTTGCCACCTATCACATTGTGGGACTTAGTATCTTCGGCTAGTCGTGGGTGCCTTGGTTGTACCTCTGCCTACCTCTTCAGGGATATGGGCGTGAAGATACTCTACTTTTCTATGTATTAGTATCGTTGACCAAGAGAGATTCCGCACTACGTCCGATCCGAATCCGATCCGAATCCGTGAAAATATAGGTCTAGAAAACTCGGACTTAAATCGGATATTGCTTACGCACAAGTCCGATCCAAACCCGTGAAAACTCATATCGAATTACGTCATTATATGCGGAGCCACAGCAGTGTTCACGTCGTGGATCATGAAATGAAAATAAAATTTATTTATTTGCGGAATATGTGTGTTAATGAGATTTTACAAAAACATTTAAATATATCAACATATTCTACCATATTTTGGTGTGCAAATATTTTACTATTTATAAAAAAATATTATTTAAATATACTTTAACTTTTGAGCCAATGATTTATATTAATAACTAGTTTAATTATTTATTACCAAGAATTTTATAACTATATTTAAATTAAACCCTATTTACCGTAAACTACCACTGTTTCCAAACCTAGCCAGTCAGGAGAAAAAACGGCAAAACAAACTCCTCGGCAACAAAGACTTTAACCTATCTGCCTTGTACTACCACCGTTTCCAAATCTAGCCAGACAGTAGAAGAAACGGCGAAACAAACTCCTCAGCAATCATATCTTTAATTATATCTGGTTATTAATTATTACAGTTATTTTACTATAATTTCTGTTCTACAAGAAAATCCTTGACACTGTTACATGTTTTCTCTTACAATAAGTCAAATACCTATACCTAGACAAATACCATGAGTCCTTTCACAGACGCAGAAAACGTAAAGACTTAAAGGTGCACCCCCTCTTGCAAGATCGACGATTAAAACGAGTTAGCTTTCTAAAATTAGCACTCAGTGTTACGCCAGAAAACGTCAGGAAATATGAGTATCGCCATTACATTATATAATTAAGATAATAATAAATATACGAAAAATAAGATACATAGTATAATTCTAAAAATTTCGCCCCAAGTCAGGATTTAAACCTATAACCTTCCATCTCAACCCGGCGAATGTTTTAATCATTTGAGCTACTGATACGGTAATAGCCAAGTCACCAGTGCGCGCGTAACCTTTTAATACAACGAAATAAAAAAAAGGATCCTTTTTAATGTGTATGTAAATATAATATACAGTCATATAGACACATATTTTATTTTATTTAAATAGTCGCCGGTGGTAAGCAGGTAGTGGTAGTTTCCATAGGTTTCGGAAACCGGCAAAGAGCAATATCTTTTCCTTTATTGACACTTATTTTACTCTTTGACTAATCCTAAATACACTGGATACCTGCCGTTCCACATCACCCAGCTCGGACGCAGTGCTTGAGCGTTCATACAAATAGTACTATGGCTACTTTGGTTCGTCAAAAATCTTTTTTTTTCCTAATGATATTGGAAGGCAAACAAGCAGACGGATTTCCTGGTGGAAAGAAATTCAAGCCGCCTAGAAACAACAAAGGTGGTGATGATGTATTGCCAACCTAAGGCTGGGATGTTAGGCCTCGAGCAAAAGAAAATTTACCGGCTACCTTACCCTCCAAACCGGAACACGTCGTGACGTTACGGCGGCAGGAATAGTTAAGGCGGTAGTACCAATACGGGTGAGTCGCTGCGAAACTCTACCAACTAGTCAGATGTCAAGGTGTTAGTGACGGTGAGCCTGTGCTCGCCTTTTAAGCTGTGCTACCTGGCAGAAAGGCAGATGGTCTATTCTGCAAAGGAGCCCGGACCAACACGGGAAGAATGGAGATTCTAGAATGACGGAAACAAATCGGATGACGGAGATCGGATGTAGTGCGTGAATTACCATAGAAATAGTTCTACGGCTGCTACGGAACTTATGTTCACGGGTTCGGATCGGATTCGGATCGGAAATAGTGCGGAATCTCTCTAACACCCATAACACAAGCATATAATTTGCTTAAAGGCGTAATAGTTATGAAAGGACGACTAACATCGTGATTGCTTAATATAGTATAGATTCAATTCAATTCTGTTACCGGGCTTCGATTACCGAATCGTGCAACTAAAATGTAATTTTTCATTTTTGTAATAAGAACTATGTTAATCGGGTTTAGAAAAATGCCCAGTTGGCGACAGGTTTGTCATGTATCACGTTGTGTGACATGGTGGGTGAACGTCTGTCAACTTCTACGTACGTACGAGCGTGAAGATATTTACTTACATTTAACTGTAGGTTCCATCACTTGCACGTACTGCAAAAATTATGAAAATGACTATAGTAAATACGCTGTTCGCGATCGTTTGCGTCAACATTGAGTATATTAAGGTGCGTTTAAACGGAGCGTGGCACGAGTCCATGGGAGTCATCCTCCGAATCGTTCCGACTTCTTTGCTACGTCGAATTTGTGTGATAATACAGACATACATGGTCTGTATTCATGTATGATATATATCCATATATTTTATATGAATACCCATGAAACAAGGACAAGTTTCAAGATCGATTAGTTTAGATTAGTTCATTTGTTTTCAAATTCAATTATGAAATTGCAAATTTACTGTCGGTGCACTTGGTTACATTTTGTGATAAATCAGTAAGTGCAAGTTTAATCTTTCATATTATATTTTATAACATTTACACATTTATGAAATTACGTTACATTTTGCTTAGCAATTAATTAACGGTATTTGCATAAAGATAAAACGCATCCGCAACTCTGCCTGTGTCTAAACGCGCCGTCGGAACAAACCGTATAAGCTAAGAACTTACACGGATCATCCAACATATGTTACGTGCCAGCTATTGTTTGTCTGTTTGTTTCATAATTAAAATATAACTAAATTTTTATTATTACCGTCTCGTTGGTCGAGGGGTTAGCGAACACGCCTGACACCATCGACTAACCGCGAGGTTTGGGTTCGATTTCCGATGGGGGGGGATTTCACATTTATGTGATGAACGTTTAGATGTCTGCATTTCTGGGTTTGGATGTTTAATAAATATATTCTAGTATTTATACAATTATTCCTTAATGTAATTATCATAGAATATCACCAACACTAGTTATGCTTACTTTAAAGTTAGATTTAATTTGTGTTATTTGTCTAGGCATATTTATTGTTATTAATTTATATAATATTTGGATACGCATTCTAATTTAAAAATATCAAGATTATTTTTAAATTTAAAAATAATTTAAAAATATCCTGAACCGCGGACAAAGCGAAAGACGAAAGATTGTATAGTTTTGACTTACTACAGCTTTTAATTTTCCTTGAAATTATTTAATAGTAATACAATCATAAATTTACTACACCACCAACCCCTTCTTTTACTGGGATATGGGCGTGAAGATACTTTTTTTTAATGCTTTTTAAACAATAATAATAATATATAATGAAAAGCATGTAATTTGCTTACTTTGGGGTTAGATTAAATTTGTGTGACTTGTCCAGGGATATTTATTTATTTAAACAGCCCCTTTGTCTTTAATTATTACACATTATCTTCATTTGTTTTTTAATAAATTAAAGTTAGTTATTTTTGTCTCCTTTAAAAAACTTATTTAAAATTGATCCAGTAATCCACTCGTCAAGCATTAACAAAAGAAAAAATCAACGTATTGATAAGATCCCAAAAAAATATCTGGGAAAACTAGCTTTTAGTATTAAGCATATTTTGATATATGTTTCTCTGCAGAACGTATCTGAACCGAAGAAATTCGCAGTACAACATACATTGCTGAAATAATTCATCAGTAAACTGAAATAGGTAGAAAATGTAGCACTAGAACTGACTGCTACAGAGTCAATTGTAAACTTGAATAGTAACCACGCGCTGGAAAACATAGTACAAGCGTTGGATAGGATGAAGAGATGAATCGATGACTTTTGTATATTCAATGACATCTGATTAATACATGAGCCAGAGGTCGCAAGAAAGCCAAAATAATGATGATGATAGACTTCGTCCTAGCAAACGTTTCATTAAAGTATAAATACATTAATATTCCTCTAAAATAAGCCTTAAATAAAAATAATGATAAAAAATATAGTGCCAGTCAAAAAGGTTTCTTCTTAAAATCTTAGTAAAATCTCAAAGGAGGTTTTACTGTTTCGTTCTCAGTTACAAAGAACAATAAACACAGATAAAATATCGCAATAGACTGTGTAAGATATAAAAACAGTTGCCTTTTTGAAAGGAATCGACTTAAAAAATAATATCCAACCAAAATGGAGAGCGGTATGTTAAATGTGTACTTACTGCCTTTTTCCATCGCGTAGCTTACTCTACAACAGTGCAGTTAAGAACAAAGGATTTCTCTTGCACCCACCCCCACCTATCACAGAGTAAAAAAGAAAAAGAAAAAAACACGCATCGCTTATGAACACTTAACAGACTAAAAACACTGTTTTTTTAATTTATTTTTTGTTTTATTAACACATATCCATTGGTTATTTCTGTTCGATTTTGAAATATCAATTTTAAATTTTGGGATTAACTTTTCATTGGTGTTTTTGGTTGATTTAGGAGCATTTGTATAGGGCTTTGTTTTATTTTTCGTATCAAACCAACACAGTACCGTCTCTATTTAGACCTCGCGACACACTGATGCCTCTGCAGGTTCGGAAAGGCTGTATGCATTGATTAGGCGGAGCTCTCTTATTATACTTGTCTCACTCACACTAGTGAACATTTTGTCTCATTCTCTCGTTATACCAGTCGTTAGAGCAGCGAATTTTGGCTTTGCGAAAGCTCAGAGGTTCTAAAACTTTCATAATTGTATCTTAAATCGATGATGTTTTAATACTTACTCTTACAACAATGTAAATTTATGAATGACAATAGCTTTATAAAGTTAAAAGAGCATTCAATTGAAAAGAATTACAATCTATACTTACTTTCAATTATACATATAGGCATAGGCAATAAACAAGAAAACAGGCATAGGTATAGGCAAAATACAAGATTTCCCTATGTAGGTTCGTTGCTCCTTTGCAGAACAGACCACCTGCCTTCCCGCCCTGCAGCTCATAAAAAGCACGCATAGGCTTACTGTCACTATCACCATGACATTTGACTAGGTGGTAGAATTTTGTAGCAACTCACCCGGATTGGTACCACCACCTGAGTGCTTGCCCTTGACGTGTTTCGGTTCTGAGGATAAAGTAGCCGGTAAATTTACTTCTGCTCGAGGTCCAACATCTCGGTCTCAAGTTGGCAACGCATCATCACCGCCTTTGCGGTCTTTAGGCGGCGTGCATGTCTTACTAAGTGTAAATCCGTCTGCTTGTTTGCCTTCCAATACCATAAAAAAAACATTATCACACAATACTTAGAATACCATAACTTATTTTTTGTTATTAGATAACAAAGTTAAAACTACTCTCCCTATAGCTATAGACATCAGATGTTACTGGTGCGTCCCCATCTTAGGATTGAAATTTCAGGGCATAGTGGCTACCCTATTCAACATATAACGGCTAATACTGACGTCACAAGATTTCGTGTGGAACTAGGTGACCCGGGTGAGCAGCTTCACAGTATTCTATCACCTAGTAGAGTACCAATACTACCAAGTATTTAATAGTAGTGCAGGGTCATAAAACCTGCTCAAATTTAGAGAAGAAAACGTACGTACAAGCGTAATAGCGTATAAGCATACGTAAAAAAATATTTTTGTGACCCCATATTTGAATGTAACTTCTTATTAACACCTTGTCATATAGAAATGTTTTCAAAACACAGTTTTCTATTCGTTTTATTAATTAACTTAAATAATAATGCGATTTTCGTTGATATTCATTATTAGCGCTTCGTTTAAATATGCCACGTCGGTATGATACTTTCTAGATCAACTGTTATTTTTTGGATCTAGAATGACAAAAGTTTGAGAACCGCTGCTCCACGCACTGATTGCTGCATACTATAAATTAATGGCCGTACTCTGATGTCGACAGATATAGGCTAGACGTTTGTATGCGATTTATCGATAAAAATTTACGATAAAAAAGCTCATACTTCACTATTTTGAAATATGAGATTATTCCATTCGTACTATTACTAGTGGCTCCAAACGGCTTTGCCTGTCTGTAAATTTGCTTTTACTGCACCGATTTGGATGTGCCAAATACTGTGTAACATTGAGTTACTTTTTTAACGTTGTTTCTGTGAACTCAGTGTTTTTAAATAACTACTGAACTGAAAAACTGAACCCGTTGGAACGAAGTTTGTACAATTTTAAGAAGTGTCGAAAAACAGTGTTTTTATGTCTGTCATCTTGCGTATAAGTGAGTGTACCATGCGTTTTTCTCCGTTCAAAATTTTTTTTTTAATATGCCATTAGTAAAAAGTATTGAATTTAATTTTAGCTTCCTTCACTACTAAACTTTATGACTATAAAACTAGCAATTTTTGAATATAGAGTTCAAGAGAAATTAATAATAGCTGTACGGCATAAGTTTCGAGCGCTGTATATCAAAGGGAAAATATTCAACATATTAAAATTACTGACGGGTACATGGCGTAGCAGTGGCGTAGCAAGTCTACAACGTGCTACGGTAATTGTAGTCATTTGTAGAACTGCTACGAGCCGTGCACTTTAATTCATAATTGTATTATTTTGTATCGATTTTGAAGTACCTACAGTATGCAGTATTTGAAGCTTACGTAAATTTTTGTTAAGCTAAGAATGTTACGGCATATGGCAATGAACAAACACAAGTCTCTTTTAATTGTAAGAGATAACAGTGGAGCCACTGTTGAGTGGTTAACACCATAGGTGTTTGAGTTTCGTCGCTCTCTTATATAAGTATTTTTTTATGATATTGGAAGGCAAACAAGCAGTCGGATATCCTGATGGAAAGAAATTCACGTCGCCTAGAGACACCAAAGGTGGTAATGGTGCGTTGCCAACCTGAGGCCGGGATGTTAGGCTTCGAGCAAAAGTAAGTTTACTGGCTACCTTACCCTCCAAACCAGAACACGTCGTGACGTTACGACGGCAGGAATAGGTAAGGCGGTGGTACCAATCCGGGCGAGTCGCTGCGAAACTCTACCACCTAGTCAGATAACATGGTGTTAATGATAAGCAATAAACAAATACACGTCTATTTTAATTATAAGAGACAACCGTGGTTTATAGACACAACAGATGTTTGAGTTTCGTCGCTCTCCTGGTAAAGGAGTACTATAGGCCTTGGACCCAACTATGATCGCTTATAGCAGAATTATTTTCCTAATGCTAAATGTACACTGATATAATCAACTTTAAATCATACCTAATAGGGTTGACTTTATCCGATAACACTTAAATTAAGAAAATAAATTTTCCTGGACAAGTTACAGAAATTGTATCTAACCCAA
>NJDC01011389.1:0-16100 GCA_002245475.1 Calephelis virginiensis | reverse complement strand
TCCAATCCCGACCAACATTTTTTTTTATTAGAAAATTGGAAAAATCCAATTTTCTGTTTGTTGGCCGACCCGGGATTCGAACCCAGGACCTCATGCAGTCAAGTCCAACACCCGGACCGATAGACCACAGAGGCGATACTTGCTGTAATACATATTATAAAATATACAGACCTAAAAATGTAGACATTCATGTTGCTCATTATATTTTTATTACATTACTAGCCGACCCGGCGAGTTTCGTATCGCTTGATATTAACTGGAACTAAGTTCGTATGGAAAAAATACTGTATTTTCCCGGTTTTTCTCTTTAGAAGAACCTTCTCCTGACTATAACTAATACAACAAAATAATTATTAACAAAATTGATCCATCGGGAATTATTTTATATATATAGATATTTATCAAGAGTTTTGACATTTTTGCTAAATTAAAATTATACAAGGTGTTACATTTTTGTATTTATTTATAAAACTAGCTGTTCCGGCGATCTTCGTTCCGCCCGTTCAGTTGGTATGGGAAAAATAATAATGTCGTTTTTCCTAGTTTCCTCGCTGTTGTAAGGGATAAAATGTACTCCATATCCTTCTCCCGGTTCTAAGCTACCTCTCGATCAGTTTTCAACCTAATCGGGTGAATTATCACCACTTTCTTTTATGTACATAGAAGACGATTCATCTTTCATATTTTTTTGTTTTTATTGTTTTTAAGTTGTATTCTATTATTCGGGGCGAAGACAAATCCAACAAATCAAAAACATGAAAATTGATTCAGCAGATCTCGAGTTATAAGTATGTAACAAAGCCGACTTTCTTTGATATATGGGGCACACTCAAAGTTTTACACTTCTAGCTAATCGGAGCTAAGTATTTGAATTTCGAATGTTATATTTTTCGAATGTTATATCGCTTCTATGGTCTAGCGGTCCGGGTGTTGGATTTGATTGCACAAGGTCCTGGGTTCGAATCCCGGGTCGGCCAACAAAAAGAAAATTGAATTTTTCCAATTTTCTAATAAAAAAAAGTGTTGGTTGGGATTGGAAATGTGCCCGGTTGACGAAAGGCTTGCCACCTATCACATTGTGGGACTTAGTATCTTCGGCTAGTCATGGGTGCCCTGGTTGTGCCTCTGCCTACCTCTTCGGGGATGTGGGCGTGAAGATACTTTTTTTTATATTTTTAAAACTTTGCAACCTTCTTAGTAATGAAAAAAATAATTGGCGGGAAATATTTTTTTTTATCAGACATTAAAGTTCTACGTACGCAATGAATATGGAATTAAGTCGAAAAGATTTTAGAGCGATGATTTTTTATGATTTTAAAAGTTCTCTTTCTTCGCAAGACTGTGCCGCTCTTCTTCAAAATGCTTTTGGGGGAGAAGCACCCTTGTTTGAGCACCGTGAGGCGATGGTTTGCTGAATTTGAGAGAGGTCGAGTTTCATTACATGACGAATTTCGTAAAGGGCGGCCTTCAACTGCCGTCGATGAAAATAATGTCGCTACTGTTAAGCGGTTAATTGAAGAAATCCCCCGGATTACCTATGAGACAATTTGAGGACTATTGGGAATTGGTATGAACGAAATTCAGAAAATTTTACAAAAAGAATTAAAAGTTCGGAAACTTTGTTGGATCCCTCATGAACTGACAGCGGAGCAGAAGCGGGCTCGCGTGGAATGGGGCTCACAGATGCTACTGAAGTACGACCACGGACATTCTAATGCTGTTTACGACATTGTCACAGGAGACGAAACTTGGATATTGTATTGTTTTGAGCCCGAAAAAAAACAGCAATCTTGTGAATGGGTTTTAGAAATGAGAACAGGCCAACAAAAGTGAGACAGGCAAGAAACGTTGGTAAAAAAAATCGCTTTTTTTCACAGCTACAGGTCCCATCTATATAATTCCACTTGAACATCAAAAGAGTATTAATGCCGACTGGTCTACTATTTGTTTACCCAGGGTGTAAGAAAAAGTTCGCGAAAGACGACCCAAAAGCCGCATTCTCCTACACCATGATAACGCTTATTTACACACGGTCAATAAAACAAAGTCATTTTTAGCTTCCGGAAAATTACGTCTCATAAGTATCTTCACGCCCATATTCCCGAAGAGGTAGGCAGAGTACAACCAGGGCACCCACGACTAGCCGAAGACACTAAGTCCCACAATGTGATAGGTGGCAAGCCTATCGCCAACCGGGCACATTTCCAATCCCGACCAACGATCGAAAAGGCAAGCTTTTACGAGCTGCCTGGCAGGAAGAGAGATGGTATACAGGAGCCTGAACCAACACAGGATTACCGGAAGAGTTTAACATGCACGCTAATATCTCGACCAACAAGACGGTCAAATTATTGGATGTTAATTTGTTCTTATAATTAATTAATTAATTTCTTCATAATCACAACTCACTTCTTAAAGTCACTTATTGTTAATTCATGTCGATTTTCTTAAATTATTGCAATCCACGGGCTAGCCACAGCCAAAATATTGGTATTTTACTAAAAAACCCAGCCAGATTGAAAATTTAAGTATGAAACTACAAAATAACAAAGACTCACAATATTAATTACGATATTAAGTAAAGAGGTGAAGTTGACGTCAAAAGTAGCGGCGCTCGATCTTGTGGCAAACTATTTTATAAATATGTACTTGCTGTAACCGCATTTATCTCCACTGAACACTCCAGACATTAAGCTTTTACTACTCAGAGTTTGAACTTGATACATTTTTTAATTTTATTTTTCTTATGGGGAGGCAAAAAATCTTACGAATTTACTCATCTTGAGAAATATACTTACGTTACATAAATAAATACACAAAAAATGTGACGTTTTTGAAGTTATACTTCTTTTGGCGCGTTAGGAAAAAATGATGAGGGTAAATTTTTACGATGCGCGCGCACACCGTCACGAAAAACCGACATGATGAAGTTAGCTATAGATAACATTTTAGTTTTTAAAAAGATTTTTATCTTATTACGCCGAAGAAGTATAACTTCTAACGCGTGTACATAAGTACACACTCTTTTTTTATATTATGAGACTGACATAAGAATATGCGGACCTTAAATTTTATTTTTTTCATAAATCCAAGTAACCTCCAATTTTAAGTGACCAAGTGTGATCACACATAGCTTGAATTTATTTGTTACTATTTTAACCGTATTTGAGATATATATGAGATATATTTATTTAATGGTTTCTTAAATTTCTGTGGATGTATGTAGGTACCCGGGGAGACCAAGGCTGACATTTTACGATCAGATAAATCGGATATTATACGAGGGTGGTGTCAAGAGTCTCCAAAACCGGCGTGTTTGTATGAAAAGATAATGGTGAAGGAAGCAAGACAGGTTTGTCAGGATCGTGAGGTCTGGCACTCGATACTCTCTGCCTACCCAGTAAGGGACTTGGTGTGAAGATATGTATGTATGTATGTATGTAGTTATAAAGAATGGCCACGGAATAGAAAAAATATTAAGTTCACATATATTTTATATTGGGTGCTTGTATACGTCTTTATAATTAATTCTAAAACGTACGAATTTGTAGAGCTTGTACACTAAATCCTCTACTTTCTCTTCGTTTAATACGTTCGCATTAACGATCAAGCCGCAACACAACAGTTGTATTCGCGTCGACAGGAATTCAAGGTCGTCTCTGTACGCACATAAAACGCTCCTTGTGGCTCTTTGTGAGACTCCTTCTACATTGCTACGCGCGAGTGGCTACGCGCGTGAACGCCCCTTGTGGACAGGATGCTATCTGCAAATTATATTTTGAGTCAGACAAATTTTAAAAACATGTATGTATGTATATATGTATATATTGGTTTCTTATGGGGCTATATGTTATTTAGAACTAGAATGTTGTTAGAATTGTGCAGTTTTTTTTTACGGAAATGAAATATATACACACACTTTTTAAGAAAAATAATACAAATATTCGTTCCCGAATTTTTTAGGCAACCTATTTTAAAATGATTAGTTATATACTAAATTTATTATGAAACGTGCTTATTTCTATTATAAGCTCGGTGTAGGTCGATGTGGGTTCGTATCTTCTACTATAATCAAGTGTCCTTTAACAACATTCTGAGAATCTTGCTATATTAATTAACAAAACCAAAATGAAACAGAGTTCGGTACATTTAAATGACTCAACAATATGTGGAAATGGCATCAGTCTTTGTTAGGAATATAACTTCCAGTAATAACATAGCTTCATGGTCTAAATCAGCCTTTCCCAAAGTGGGCGATAACGCCCCCTTGTGGGCGCTGGAAGCCTAGAGGGGGGCGGTATAAATCTTGGAAAAAATATTTTTTTTTTAAACTAGGCGCAACAAATATGTTATTGAGGTTATTGACAAGAAAAAAACGAGGGAGGGGGCGCTACAAAACAACTGATTTTCAAAGTGGGCATTACATGAAATAAGTTTGGGAACCTCTGGTCTAAATACATTGAAGATATTAAACAAAAAAATGGCGTACTCGGACGTTTCTCAATCCATGATTATTTTTTAATTCGTGTATGTTTGTCGCTAGTTTTTCGCATCACTTGAAAACTACTAAATCAATTGTGAGTTGGTTTTTAACGATTTAAAGGTGTAAGTCCAATTGAAAATCTGATCCATGTTCGACTAAAATTAAAAAGATACTTCAACTCGAAGCTGTGGTAACGGACTGGTAGGCGATTTCATTAAGGATGGGATATCTTCTCGTTAACAATCAATAAAATAATGGTGCCATAACGTCAATTCTCGCTACTATCGTGATCCGTGCTTCAAGTGATGATCTAGGCTCCTGACCCGGACTTCAAACGACACGGACGGCTGTCTCTTACCGTCGAAATCTGCCTCCGGGTTTACTAACTCATTAACTGCCTTTTAAAAAAGAAGGGTTTACAAATAACGATATCTCCGTTAAAAACCCAGGGAAATCGACGAATACATTATTCTTCGCCTCTGTGGTCTAGCGGTCCGGGTGTTGGACTTGACTGCATGAGGTCCCGGGTTCGAATCCGGGTCGGCCAACAAAAAAAAATTGGATTTTTCCAATTTTCTAATAAAAAAAAATGTTGGTTGGGATTGGAATTGTGCCCGGTTGGCGATAGGCTTGCCACCTATCACATTGTGGGACTTAGTATCTTCGGCTAGTCGTGGGTAGGAGTATAATTAATTTCGTTTAAAAAGATAAATTCTCCTCTGTGGTCTAGCGGTTCAGTTGTCGGACTTGACTGCATGAGGCCTCGGGTTCGAATCCCGGGTCGGGCAACAAAAAGAGAATAGGGTGTTTCCAATTTTCTAATAAAAGAAAGTGTTGCTCAGGATAGGATATGTGCCCGGTTGGCGATAGGCTTGCCACCTATCACATTGTGGGATTTAGTATCTTCGGCTAGTCTTGGGTGCCTTGGTTGTACCTCTGCCTACCTCTTCGGGGATATGGGCGTGAAGATACTTTTACATTATTCTTACTTTGACGATCCGAGTAATATGATAAATGCGAAAGTTTGTGAATAGGTATGTATGTTTACTCTTTCACGCTTAAGTGGCTTAACGGATTTGTCTGAAATTTGGAACACTGATAAATTGTAACCTGGATTAACATAGTATAGGCTAATTTTAAAACGCGGCCAAAGCCTCAGGCAACAGCTAGTATAATATTAAAATAGACATTGATTTTCGCTGATTTACGAATTATAAAAAAAATCGTGAGTCTGTAGTTTATGTAGCGATGTCTCGTCTTCTGTTTTTCCATTATCCGGTCAGATCCAAGGGAAATGGCGCTCTTATTTGCTGAATAGTGAATGTCGAGCACTTAGCCTCGCCTGCTTAAAGAATAATGTGGACAGTTTCAAGCAGATTAGTCTATAAGAAGCTGGTTATATGAAACGTTCTCGTACTACGTATCTTCGTTCACATATTTATTTAACTTTAGTCGTTTTTAAAATACCAATCAAAAATAACTTCTATGATGTGAAAACAAGAGAATTTATCTTAGTAGTAGTAGTATCCTTCAAGCCCATATCCCCGAAGAGGTAGACAGAGGCACAACCAGGGCACCCACGACTAGCCGAAGATACTAAGTCCCACAATGTGATAGGTGGCAAGCCTATCGCCAACCGGGTACATATCCTATCCTGAGCAACACTTTTTTTTATTAGAAAATTGGAAACACCCTATTCTTTTTTTGTTGCCCGACCCGGGATTCGAACCCGAGGCCTCATGCAGTCAAGTCCGACAACTGAACCGCTAGACCACAGAGTTCTATCTTTTTAAACGAAATTAATTATACTCCTACCCCCTGACTAATAAAACTTACGCACCCGTTGAATTGGTGTGTAATTTGATTTTTTGTTAGCTAAAGTAAAGTAGTACCCCTGTAGGTGTTTAAAAATGTTATTTTAACTAACAATAACTCAAACGGTTTTTTTAAGTTCTATGAATAATAATCTATATTAAATCCAAGTAAAATTGCTTAATTTAGAATTTAGCACCAAAAACATGTATAGTTGTTACAGAGCGATAGTACAGGAAAGATTAATCTTTTCAAGATTAATTAATTAATTAAGCTTAAGCTTATCAGAAATCAAAGATCCCAAACATCTCCTCATCAAACACAACACAGCATTAGACTGTTATAGTTGTACAAACAATACACATTAAACTCTCAATGTGACTTTCGCACGCCATCTTTTGATGAAATTTAACATTCATATAAGTATGAAGACCTGACTTCAAACTAGGCTAATATTTTATTCAAAATTCAAACCCCTAAAGCAGAGATTCCCAAACTTATTTCATGTAACGCCCACTTTGAAAATCAGTAATTTTGTAGCGCCCCCTCCTCGTTTTTTTCGTCAAAAACCTCAATAATAACATATAAATGTCTCGCCTGGACTTCAATAAAACCATTTTTTCATGTTTGTTTCCCGCCCCTCTCTAGGCATCCAGCGCCCACAAGGGGGCGATAGCGCCCACTTTGGGAAAGGCTGCCCTAAAGGCTATAAAAGGGGATGAAAATTGGTATGAAAACTTATTGTACGCTGACGAAGTCACTGTAAAGAGCTATAGGAGAGACTAACAACTAACACTAACATACAGCAACCGCATTTTAATAACTAACCACACTATTAATAATGTTATGCACTAATTAATAGAATATTTCCATTGAATTCAATAAGCACTGCTATCTATTAAAAGTATATATTAAACCTATTAATATTCTGATAATCTAGCCGCCATTACCTAAGTGCTCACGGCAAAGTACTCGTAATACTTATACACACTGTTTTTGAATTAAATATAGTAGTACTACTTAAATTATGCGCTTCGGATATTGGTCTAGCTTCGGAAATCCGAAAGTATTTTAAAGACATTTAAGTAGAGTTGTTATTATCGCTTAAATTTAGATTAGGTCGGCCGATTTCAAAATAAAAGTATAAAGTGTAAAGCCGAAGCGCATAATTTAAATAGTAGTATTATACCTACAACCGAGCGGTACGTCACCACACGATAGGGCTACGCACCTTCAATATTATTACTAGATACTATGTGCTACTAGCATGTGGTACTTTAATTACCAAATTTCATTTCAATCCATCCTACACAGCTAAAGTGACACACAAAAACAGCACAGACTGTAATTATTCTTTGCCATGTTAAGTAAATATTTAGAATTATTAAACCAAAATAACATTTACAAATCGCACGTTTACCAATTGGTTACAAAAAAAAACCCTATTACATCTACCGTTTGTCATAGCGGCGCAACCGCGAATGATGTGTACCACGTAAGTACCAACTGCATACCAGACTCGAGTCGCGTAGGTCTAAACGCGTTTTATACAGTATAATACAGTACAATGCAGTATAATAATAATGCCATATCATGGCATTTGAAGAAGGTGGCCGTAAAACTATTTTAACAAGATCCTCGATTGGCAACGTGCCATAAACATAGTTTCTATATGTGCTTCCTAATGTCTTGCTTTGCTTATATTTGCATTAATTCCAAAAATTTACCCAAAGACAAAATTTGAAATCACAACTTTTATTTTTCACTGTCTTAGATACGGTCAAATCTATACGTGGCAATTTTAACTCATATTATGTCGATTACTGCGATAGTTATACCCACAGCTATATAGTTCTTTGTTAAAATAAGTAATAAAATTTTTAATTTCAGACAGGATTTAAGCAACATTATGTCATTGTAGTCGCACGCTGACGAATGTTCTAACAGTTTTATATACCGACGCGACGGTTCAAATCTTGTAGAAAATTAAAAAAAAAAATTCCTTTCTTTCTAATAACGTTGTGTAACACCAGTTAATAGTTCATAATTGCGGAAGAAATTCATGTTTTATAATGCATCTAACTGTCGTTTATTCTTCGCTTTAGTTTTAACAATTTTCCCGTGTTTTGAAGAAATTTCCATATTAAGAAGTGAAGTATATCCTCGAAGAGGTAGGCAGAGGCACAACTAGAACACCCCCGACTAGCCGAAGACACTAAGCCCCACAATGTGATAGGTGGCAAACCTATTAGGAGCAACCTACTAGGAGCAGACAATTTCATATTTTTAAAGAAATAAAGATCAAACCAAAGACAACAATTAACGTTCTAAAAATAAAATATCTTCAAGTTAATATAAATTGACGTTTATGTTATAAGAAAGAAAAACACATCGTAGAATGTGTAAAATCTAATTATAAATTTATACCCAAGACAATAAGTGCTAAAAATAAAATATCTTAAAATAAACGTTTATTGTGCTCGGTGACAATTATACTTAATTGTAACAAGTTATATTTAAGCTCATTAAACAAATCCGTCCAGGAGGGAAACGCGATAACTTAAAACGTAATTGCGAATGTGCCATCAAATTAAATTATTTCGAAGTCGGCACTTCTTGATTCTGGGGTTACTCGACCTTGCGTCAGCTCGACGGAGATATTACGGAATTATGGAGTCAGCAAATGTCACGATTTACGGAATAAACCCGTAAATACAACAAATCGCACCTCCAGAATTATATGGACGTAACCCTCAAAATGCTTGATAAACCAAGAATAAAGAGAGAATAAAGAGATCTTTTAACTGCCTTAGGACTGATTTTACTTTTCACATTTTGGAACGAAGTTCCTTATTGCGCGTTGTGAATGGGGGCTAGACGGAAAAATTCTTACGAAAATGTTGTCACGACACTTTTTGCTCTGTGGTCTAGCGATCCGGGTGTTGGACTTGACTGCATGAGGTCCCGGGTTCGAATCCCGGGTCGGCCAACAAAAAGAAAATTGGATTTTTCCAATTTTCTAATAAAAAAAATTTTGGTCGGGATTGGAAATGTGCCCGGTTGACGATAGGCTTGCCACCTATCACATTGTGGGACTTAGTGTCTTCGGCTAGTCGTGGGTGCCCCGGTTGTGCCTCTGCCTACCTCTTCGGGGATATGGGCGTGAAGATACTTACTTTTTTACAGTGTAAATGAGTTCAATTATCGGTTGTAATCCCGTTCATAAACTAATACAAGTATCTGCTCTTCTTAAATCGATTAAATTCTTATCCCCATCCCATGAGAATTTTCATAACACATAAATTCGTTTACTAATAAAATGTTCTCAACAACTTTGACAAACATTTCTTTGACATGGTTGACATACTTGACAATTGACTCAAAAAGTTTTTACGTTGATCGCGTTTAAATTAGAAAGTGAAATCCCGGCATTTAATTCGTTTTCTTTGAAATCACATAACATTTTTGTTTACTCGTTGACGTTAAGCTTAGTTTATATTGCGTAAGTTGTAGTTGAAAAAAATCGGTATGTTTTAGTTATTTATACACCAAATAAAAAATCAAATGAACTTAACCAGTGTTGCACTTAGCATTCTCTGCTAGCAAAAGAAAAATCTTAACCTCACTTTTTTTTATTTTATCATTATGTAGCGATATGTGCCACTTACCTTCTACCACCATATTTACCTTTATAAATCCGTACCTTCCATTACTTTATTTACCTCTTTTTGATAATAAAGTGTATCCTCGTGTTTTATTTGTTCCTCCAGGTAACGGTAAAGGTAAAGGTAAAGGTTTTAGGTTGGTAATTAAAGTAATGGAAGGTACGGATTTATAAAGGTGGTAGAAGGTAAGTGGCACATATCGCTACAATTATTTTATCAAGTAATCCTACCTGTCACATTGTGGGACTAAATAGTCCCACAATCCTCTTTACATTTCTGCTTTCCTTTTATTGATACGAGCGTAAAGATGCTCATTTTAACTATAACTGAATTAAAGAATGTTATAAACAATGTTGAAAGCTGGTTAAGTGCCCGACTGGCGATAGATTTGCCACCTATCACATCGTGGGACTTAGTGTCTTTAGCTAATCGTAGGTGCCCTGATTGTCTGTCTACATCTTTGACGATACGGACGTGAAGATACTTTGCATTTTACTTCGTATTTTAGGTCTTTATTGTTCACAAGTTGCGAAATGACAAATTAGATGTTAAAATTTTGCGACGATTTACGTGGGCGGGAAGTTCTTATTAACTTTTTCATTATTGTAATTTCATTATTGACACTAACCATTTCCAGTAATTTATCTTATTATAACGGGACATGATATTAACACCCGAGCGATATTAATCCATTAACTTATTTTAATTGACCATATCAACGCGTCTATTTCAGGAATGTTTAATCACGGAAGAAGGTAGCATGTACATTAAAAAAATGTCTTCATTTCCATATCCCCGAAGAGGCAGGCAAAAGCACAACCAGGGAACCTACAACTAGGCAAAGATACTAAATCGCACAATGTCGCAGGTGGCTAGCCTATTGCCAACCTGGCATGGCTCATGGTATTCCATACAATCTCATTTTTATTAGAAGTTGAAAAAGCACAATTTCTTTTTGACGGAAGATCGAATTTGAGACCTCATAAAGTCAATTCCAACACTTCAGGTGTCCACTGAGGCAATTTCCAAAAACAATTGTCTATTTGTAAATTTATCTACTTTTATTTATCACGGAACAGCTTACAGATGGACTTTGACCGAGTTATGTTAAATGAAACAGAACTCAGATTTCAAATCGATTCTTCTTTCCATTATAACTGGTTAGTAAAAAATTGATACCACATAAATATCAATAATACACAAACTGTTTGTTATTAATCAATATATTTTATCACCTTCAGAGACGATACACTTACGCTAACGAATAATCCAACCATCAAAACATTTTTAATTGCTGTTTCCGCAATCGAATCTAGTTCTTGCCGCAAATTCTCTATCATGTCTTCGTCTGATTAAAAAGTGATACTTTGTGTATGTACACACGAAGTGGTAATTTGAGTTTGAGAAAAAGAAAAAAATCGGCTGGAGCCATATCTGGTGAATATGGTAATTGCTAAATGGTATTTGTTGAGATTTTGGTCCAAAATTCGTTAACAATTATGGCCTTATACGAAGGCGCATTATAGTGGTGCAAAATCAAAGACCACTCATGACTCATGACTTTTGATTAAAGCACCGTAAGCCTTTTGTAAAATTTTCATCAATTCCAAACGCGAAATTCCATTGCCTCTGCAACATTGAAGACACACCCCTTGTATGTTTTTGTCCAATATGAAATTCGAAATATACTTTAAATATGATGTAACTCAAAACTGGACTGTATTTAATATAAAAGTAACTACAGTACAGTAAATAACAGATACGACTCCAACGCCACGCCAAAAACGCCACACGCCAGATTGGAAAACAGTTGTACCTATCTAAAAACAATAAAAAACTAATTAGTTAATCTATTCCTGACACTTTTGCCTGAATTTATGTTCGTATATGTCGGGGTGAAATACATCATATTATGCACTGGCCAATTCATGAGTCACCAGGCTGGTAGCCCGAGAGCGCATAACTTGTGGGCGTTGGCTGATAAAGAACTTGGAAACATCAGAACAAAGCCGTAACACGTGATCCACTCGATCCTGACATCCACACTCTGTCACTCAGTACTGTCGCACAAAAACTGTAGCGTATGCCTATCTTTTGCCAAACGAACCATCGTGAACATAGGAATAGGCATTCTACGACAACAAAAGTAAACCCCCGAAGGGGAAAGGGAAGCTCCACCCCGCCCCTCCTGCGTGAGTACCAACCAAATAATGCACCCCCCGAATGACCCACAACCCGGGCCCTAGATCATAATTGAAATAACAATTACGATCTAGAAATATCTTTTTGCCATTCTGTGACAGAGAGAGACCTATTACCAGTGGCGACCTCCGTACTTGACAGCGGTCCGAACACTGCAAGGCGTCCACAAGGAATGCCTGACGAATCATGCTCGCTTCAGCCGTAGCAGCCGATAAACAATCTGATGAGACAACACCTGCGAGCGCACCTACTACTGCACGTAGTGTTTACTTGAAGCAATTGAATGTATCTAACGTATCTAAGCCACGCATACGACCTTCCGACATATATAAATGACTGTGTACGACATATCCAAAACTCATATTACCATCGCGCATTATTGTAAATCGATGTTAAAAGCACCTATAAAGCTAAGAACACATTGAAGTAATAACTTTAGAATAAGAATAAATATCCCTGGACAAGTTACACAAATTGAATCTAACCCCAAAGTAAGCAAATTATATGCTTGTGTTATGGGTGTTAGTCACCGAAACTAATACATAGAAATACTTAAATAGATACCAGAATAAATTTAATAAGCACCCAGACCCGGAAATGCAGACATCTAAATGTTCATCACACAAATGCCTGCCCCCGTCGGGAATCGAACCCGAGCCTCGCGGTTAGCCGATATAGTTAGGCGACTAGGCTAGCCACTCGACCAACGAGGCGGTCAAGTAATGGATCAAGTAATGGATTTGATAATTAAGATAAAACGGCAATCGGCAGTTGTATTAACGTCGTATATCTTGTAGACAAAAAGCAGTGAAGGCTTAATTATAGAGGATAATGGATACACTCTTCTCAAGACAGCTTCACTTGTATTTGTAACGTAATTATAACAATTTGCTCTTAATTTTTTTTAGAAACGTAATATTCTATTTCTTGACCATTTGAAATCTGAAACAAATTGAAGAAAGTTTCTGCTTCGATGGAAGGCACCGAGGTTATTCCTTATATAGTTTTTTGTAAAGGATATACTTCTACCTACTACTATCGCGTTTGCCTTTAACTTCTTAATTCTATGTCTACGTCTGTCTGTTACAATTTTACGGCTAAACCGCTGAATGAATTTCCATTACATTTGATGTGCTTGTAGTTGAAGACTCAAGTTCAGATAAAGAACTATTTTCTTAGAAAAACAACCTCTCAAGGATAACGGGGGATGGCATTTTTTATGAAAGTCGTGTCAAAGCTTCGTTTCGATGTTGACCGCCTCGTTGGTCAACTGACTAGCGTACACGCCTAAAAAAGTTCGGTGAAGTTGTAAAAAATCGTAAGATTAGCAACAAGTTAGTTATTCAAAAAAAAATACCTATCGCGAGACTCGGGTTCGATTCTCGACGGGGGCTGGCATTAGTGGGATGAACATTTAGATGTTTGCGTCTGCGGGTCTGGGTGTTTAATAAATTTATTCTGGTATTTAAGCATTTATATATATTAGAATCGTTGACTAGTACCCATAACACAAGCATATAATTTGCTTACTTTGGGGTTAGATTCAATTTCAGTAACTTGTGCAGGGATATCTATTTATTTATTACTTTTTTATTAAAGCTGTTATACTAATTAATTATTCTACGTTGACGAAGTCGCGGTTTAACAGTTAGTTGTTATTAAAGATAAAATAGCAATCAGCAGCTGTAACAACATCATATATCTTGTAGACAAAAGGCAGTGAGGGCTTAATTATATGGGACAATCGATACACTCCGGTCTGCAGTATCAGTACAGCTTTATTGGTATTTCTGTTGGGATATACGTGGCGTAATTATACATAACAATTAACTTGTTACTTTTTTACCTGAGGATTTACGAGTGTTGTATTTTCCTCATTTTGGGGATCCGGATTTAAAGGGCTGGAAACGTCAGAGCAATTTTTTTGCAAATAAAATGAAAAATTTTTAGTCAAGTTTTCTATTGATTTAAAAACAATATGACTAATTTTGTACAAAATGATATAAGTAAAAGTAGACCAGAAAAAAAATAACAAAGGAAAAGAAGTTTACAAGTCGGAATTTTATTTTTAAATTAAATTAATTTTTGGCAGCCACGTGAAAATACAGGATATATCAATTTCTTTATGAATATTTTACTCGTGCATTTTAACAAATACTACTGAAACCTACTAAATAAATACACGAAATTCAATAATAACAAAACGATTGCGGCCACATTTTCTCTCAATGGCGCTAAAACCCAATGTATTTTATTATATTAAACTGCGCTAAACGAAGTTGGCAATTTTCGGCTCTACCAGCCAGAAAAAATACATACATATCTGCTAATAAAACAGAAAATCACAGACCGTATGTCTGTTAACAATCCTGGTCAATATTAAATTATAGTAAATAAGGACAATAAATTCTGGCCCGAAAAAGTACCGCAGAGCGGGTTAGGGCGTTCCCTGGAGGCGACGCGTACCGATCCGCCCTCGTCGGTACGAAAAGAGGCAGATGCGGCGATGGGGGCCGCCACCCATCACGCCAGGCCCGTACAGGCGAATCGAGGAGTGGAGAGTGTCAAATAGGCACGTGGAATGTGAGAGGGGGAATGGAAGCGAAGATTAATGAATTGATTGATGTACTGGATGAGAGATGCCTGGATTTACTGTGTGTAACGGAGACTAAGCGAAAAGGTAGTAATACTTTCGATCTCCCCGGTGGCAGGTTGACTCTGTCTGGTGTACCACAGAGCGATCACGCCAGCGCTGGGGTAGGTATCATTTTATCGTCTCGCTTAGCCTCAGGCCTGAAAGAGTATGGTTTGATTGGTCCGAGACTGCTTTGGGTCCGTATTAAACTAGGAGTCACGCGAGTTTTTGTGGTAGCAACCTATGCTCCGGTCAACTCGTCGGCGACTCATGACCTGGAACAGTTTTGGGATTCTTTAAGGGATGTTCTGGATATGGTTGAAGGAAATGAAAAAGTGATTATGTGTGGTGACTTGAATGGTTGGGTGGGGACGTGACGGGACGGTTACGAGGCCGTTATTGGACCCTATGGTGATAAGAGAGTGAATGATGCTGGTAAGCATATTGTAGATTTATGTGTGGAAAGAAATTTTCTTGTGTCTAACATAATGTTTCAGCATAAGGACATACATACGTATACATGGAGAAGGAATGATCAAATGAGTATGATAGATTTGATTTTGGTTGATAGTCGCCTCCGGAAGTGTTTAATAGACACGAGAGCCTTCAGAGGCCCAACTCTTAACACGGACCACTACTTGGTTATTAGCCGGTTTAGGGGTCTGTTTAAGAAGTGGAGGCACTGGCGAGTAGGTACGTATTCCATTTGGAAGGCTTGAAAGGATTAAGAGTGAAAAGTTGCAAGACCCGAGTGTAGGGAGCATGTATGAGAGTCAAGTCCTAGACAGGTTGAATAGTGTGTGCCTACCGGACTTAGACGTGGATGACTGTTGGAATGTTTTGAAAGATAGTATGGTTGATGTTGCGAAAGAGGTATGTGGGAGTGCAAAGATGCACAAGTCTATGAATGGTGACGCATGGTGGGATGAGGAGGTAAAAGCCTCAGTTGAAAGAAAAAAGAAAGCTTGGCTAGACTATGTAGCATGTTTGCAGTCGAATGACAGTATGAAAGATTTGAAGAAAGAAACGTACCGTTTTGCAAGAATATCATCAAACACTTAGTGAAAGAGAAGCGTGAAAGGGAAACTATGAAACTAGAAGAGAGGTTGGCTAACAACTTCGAGATGAACACCAAACTCTTTTGGAGAGAGGTAAAGAAGTCTCGGAGTTGTTCGTCTACCCCCAGAATGAATAGAATTAAGTCTAAGAGTGACGATATTCTTGCAAGCACGCATGACGTGTTAAAATGGTGGAGTGAATTTTATGGAGACATGTATGAATGTGCCCAGGATGCTGCCGCTGG
>NJDC01011388.1:0-15255 GCA_002245475.1 Calephelis virginiensis | reverse complement strand
TACCGCCTTTTATGCTTTTATTATAATATATATGAGTATAATATTTTATGCAATTTTTGTTTGTTCCGGTTAAACTCTGAAACGGCTGGATCGATGTTGATGGTACTTTCACTGTCAGCTAGCTGATGTCACTAATTTTATTTTAGATTTTTTGTTAAATGAATTGTTTGTACTTTGAGAGAAGATTGTAATGAGGTACAATTAATCCTAAGCCTTTCATCACGCCAATACGAGAATACGTTAAGATATATAGTATCTTCACGCCCATATCCCCGAAGCGGTAGGCAGAGGCACAACCAGGACACCCACGACTAGCCGAAGATACTAAGTCCCACAATGTGATAGGTGGCAAGCCTATCGCCAACCGGGCACATTTCCAATCCCGGCCAACATTTTTTTTTTATTAGAAAATTGGAAAAATTCAATTTTCTTTGTGTTGGCCGACCCGGGATTCGAACCCGGGACCTCATGCAGTCAAGTCCAACACCCGGACCGCTAGACCACAGAGGCCTTCAATAATTATTAACGGTAGATAAGTCTACGAATATTTGTATGCTTAATATTAGAAATCGATTTATAACCAGCTAATGTTAAATAATCTCAAAACGAGTATTCATTTTCGATTATGTATCGATTGGTCCTACCTTCACTAGACGGAGTCAATAGTTAGACTTTGATCGATGTTAATGCCTTTTAAATGTTAAACCGGGAATTAATAAGTATTGTGTAATCATCAATTACTTTTTTTTTTGCAGTTTCCATAAAAGGTATTTGGTAAATTTCCATTATTGTGGTTACAATAAATTGTACACTTTCACATACTTAAAAGCAAGACTTGGAACGGTTACCAAAAGTACAGGTTCTATATTGGCATTTAGCGGTTCTTGCCATATCCAGATCTAGGTACCGCTTCCTAAATAAGTACCTGTATTCCGTATACCCTAAGTGAGTACCTTCTCGATACCGATGCCTAGCAAATACCTGTACAAATACCGATGAAAACCTGTACCTAACTAAAAGGTGAAAAAGGTTGGAAGGTTAAAATGTAAAAAGGTTAAACACGGGTGAAACGTTGCCATTTTTCGTTTTAACAGTTCGATACCATATAAATCTATCAAATATATTTTTTCCTCTATTTGTTATTTAGATTTTCCCGTGTTGGTCCGGGTCGGTTAGCCGATAGGCTTGTCACTTAACACATTGTGGAACTAGTGTCTTCGGCTAGATGTGGGTGCCTAGTTGTGCCTCTGCCTACATCTTTAGGGATATGGGCGTAAATGTAGTATTGGTCCGGGTCTGATAAGTAGAACAATCTAACTTATCTCTGTTGGACAGCTCTTAAGCGGTGAGTACAGGGTAAATAAATAAAATAAGCCCTTACCAACAAGACCACTGATCAAGTGCTTTGCAACAACTTGCCCAGATAAGGGTCCAACGCCTTACATATTTCTGCGGATATAATTACTCTGTCAAGTTCCGGTCTGGGGGGTTGGGTAGCCGATGCACTGGGCACGGCACAAAAAGTGAAAAATGTATGCACTATAAAGTATAACTCAAAAACCACTAGTCGGATAATGATAAAACCAAAAAAAACATCCGTAGTCATGATCTATCTTTAAAAAAATAACCATCAAAATCGGTTACCTATTGGCGCGTAATCGCGAAATCAATATAAAAAAATAAGAAAAACATACAGAGGAACCTCTTCCTTTTTGCGTGACGGCTAAAAAAAGATACATGAATCAGGAAATGTGTCGATAATTTTGTCGAAATTGGGTAAAAATGTCAATTTGTTTGCTATAAGCCTAAGCGCACTACTGAGCGATGGTATCAACACAAATATACTCGTTAGACTATACGTATACATTTCATTACACTAAACAACATGGCCTGAGTAGTCAGCAGACAGGTATATGGCATTCATGACCCATTAATCTCACCCGCTCCATTTACCCGCAAACCTTTTTTCAATTTCAATGTTCCACTTACGTTACATTGAAAGAGGCCCTCCTTTTTTCACCTGTGGAACTAGTAAAGAATTTAACATCGTAAAATAAAGAAGGTTGGTATACGGTTAGAAATGTATGATTACGTGAACCTAAAGAACTAGATGTGTCTATTTACTCTATTCGATTCTTATTTTTTTATATCTTATTATTGGTTTATTGAAATGGGAATGTGAAACAGTTTTGAAAGAAAATAAGAACAATACTATTTATATAACATAATTTGACCATCAAAATACATATATCACGTTTAGGTTAAAAAGGTTTTGTTTGCGGTCTGAATGAAACTAACTAATTAAATAATAATGATTAAAGGTTTGTCGAATGAATTAAGTGGTATTATAATGTGCCTTATAGAATCCGTCTACAAGGTTGTACTCATAACGAGCCCTCTGCTCTGACTACAATTTTACTTTTTCTCTGTCAAACAAGTTTCCTCTACAAATAAACACTTTATTCAAACTCTAAAATTTACTTCCCAATGACATAAAAACCCCTCAATCATCTCTTCTTGCTGATGACTGGTAGAAAATGATATATATCAACAATTCATCCTTTATACAATACTTATGAATAACAATAAATAAACAAAAATGCTATTTGGGTCTTCAGGACATAAAAATATGGTTATGGTTATGGTTTATGTTCAAAATTTAGTCTTAAAATGAACAAGAAAGTCAATTACTGAATATTGTTTTACCAACAAACATATTACATAAGTACTGAAACATCTTCAAGCCATGTCCATTGCTCCACATTTATGACACATCCACATTGTAATACAAACAAGCCCGTTTCGGAAGCTCTAGACACAACCCTCGAAAAATACTCGAGAGAAAAATTCATTTTCGTTTTTTAACAATACATGAATATTATATTGAAGTAACAATAACATAATTCAGTGCTAAATAAAATACAAGACCTATATGAATACAAATTACAAACAAGACATACATTTGTTGACGAAACTTTAAACACATATACTTAGGACATGCTGCAAATAAACATACTTAGAGATATTTACAAAAATCAGAAAATCTTTGAGAAAAATAATTGCGACAGACTACTGATAAACTTTCCAATTTCATACTATCATCTTTTCGGTTACATTACGCAGAAAAAACTACTGAGCCCTTACCACGAGTTTAAAGCGTGGCTACAGGGAACTAAATTTTCATACCAAAAGCGCTATAGATTTCGAAACTTAAGTTACTGAACGTTATCTATAGCATCACGTAGTTAAGGCTCTGAAGTAATTTCCTTAACTCTTTCGCTATTTTTGACTGATAACATTAAATAAAAATTTTAAACAATGTTTATTAAATATCAGTGAAGTAAGAGCAAAAATATTTTGAATTGTAAAAAAATATATGCTGCGCTGACGAAGCAAAGACGCAAGCCATATAAGACAAGACTCTTCCATATCAAAGTTTTATATCTGTGGTGTGGGTTTTATTGGCGGGGCTGCTGATATATCGCAGCACCAATCGTAAATCTGCTTGCCGCAAATAAATAATTTAAAACTAATAAAAAAGGGGGATCCACCTGAAAGGTATCTATACCCTGAAATGTGAATTGACACACATATTGTATGTACTCCAATGCATGAGTAAACAAGAATGCTCTTTGTTTAGAATTAGGTTTCACAACTGACTTTTTTATCTCAGAACTTTAATATACTGGGTGAATCACTTGAATGATTTATTATGTTTAAAATAAAGATCCGATAATTGATTTTGGTGAAATGCGTATTGTTGTTTGTAATTTGATAACATAAAATCGACTTCGAAGTCAATTTCTAAAATTTTGAGTTACGCATATGTAAAACGAATTAATTATATGACGAACTACCTAATCCGGGGAACTTTCTATCACTTGACATTAAAAGCTACTAAAGTTTGTATGGATTAAAGCATTGCTTTTCCCTGATTTTTTTTTCTTTTCACGAGAACCTTTTCCTGACAGTAACTAATAAAACAAAGAAATAACACTCTACGAAAATGTATACATTTACATTTTGCCTCTGTGGTCTAGCAGTCCCGGGTTCGATCCCCGGATCGGGCAACACAAAAAGTTAGAAAATGTATATTTCCAAATCTCTAATAAAGATAAGGGTGCCTGGGATTGGAGACGTGCCCGGTTGGCGATAGGTTTGCCACATTTGGACTTAGTCTCTTCGGCTAATCGTGGGTTGTGCCTCTGCCTACCCCTTCGGGAAAATGGGCGTGCAGATACTTTACTTAACTTTATTTTCATTTAAAATTCTGCGAAAAACGAGAAAAAGTTTGGCTTTTTTAACTTGTGTGATATAATACACAAATTATAAATAGTGCAGGTGAATTCTTAAATTCGCCAAGGATGAGAAGTGTTATATATTATATATTATAGATACTTTTATGTTTTCAGTATTAATTTATGTTATATGTAATAAATTATTCAATATTAATTTTATTTACAATTTAAATCGGAAACCATGAGAATAGAGATTTTACACCCTGGTTAGGTCACAGTACCACGTTATTGTAATATATATGTCCTACGTCGGATCTTGTTTTTAAATTACATTGAATACCTACCTATAATAGTGCAGCGCGTTAGCACGCGGTAGGGCTACGAGATTTCAGTATTACAGCTTCATCTGCCTATTTGATTTTTTTGTAAGTCAGCAATTTAATATTGTAATTTTTTAAAACAAATAAAAATCGTTCAATCAAAACAAATAAAAATGTTTAACAAATTTCGTAAAAATCTATACTTAACTGCTCCGCTTAATCTCAAAAAGAGCATTATTTAGTCTATATAATTATTTGCCATATTAAAAGAAATACTCATTAAACCAAAATTACATTCGGAACTCGCACGCTTACCTATTGGTTGCAACCTTCTCTATCAGAGAGGCGCAACCGCATTTGATAGTATACTGAGTGCATACCGAACTCGTCACGTGTATAAAAGGGTTTTCACCCATTTGTATGAAGATAGATTGCTGCATACAACATTACCTTGACAGTGGGCCGCACAGTGGAGCTGTACTGGAGCGGCGGTTTCTATTCTCACTTTAAAAAAATTGTAACAAGTGAGTACAATTATACTCACACTATAAAACCAATTTGATTGAAAAGCTGCTGACATATCATAATTAAATTACACAAGTCCTTATGAAATTAGGCTGGTTTCATTTCAGCCTAATGGTGACTTGACAAACATCTGCAGTGCATCCACCGTGTAACAATCCACAAACCCATTATAATGATTAGGAACAATGAAACCACATCGCAACACTCAACGGGGCAGAACCATATCTTGGACTCCATTGTTTTGTTCATATGGTTCTCAAACTTTTCGAAGAAAAAGAGATCCTCAATTTAGTAGTATTTTTGTCATATCTTAAATGTACTTACTTACTATTAATGTATGTGCAATTTCCTAAATATATTTAATTTGATTTGTGTTTTACAGCATTTAAATATAGCATTTAAATTGGTTGAGACTTTAAAAGTCACAGTTATTTTGTGTTATAATAAATACAAGTAAAAATAAATCGATATTTTGTAGTTCTGCACCGTTTTAATTAACTATTCATATTGCGGATTCCTTTAAAACTAATAAAAAATATTTTGCAGATCAAGTTGTCAACAAAAATACTTCTAGGAAAGTTTTTCTAATATGCTTTATTTATTGTATCAGGAAATACAACAAAAAAAAAACTTATTACCAAAACCCAAAAAGATTATAATATTTTAATAATACTTATCCATTTAATGTAGCTCATTTTTTAAGTCTAGGTCCATAATATTATAAACCTTATTTCAATAACAATATTTTTGCCAAATACATCTCCCAGAAAAATTAGATCATGACACCACTAAGTTAGTGCTGAACACCCTGGAGAGTTGCAACGCGAAGTTTGGGAATCCCTGTCCTAGTCTATCAAATTGTCATCCTTGCCCCTCTTGTAATGAGATTTTATAAAGAACGGCATCCAACTGTAAGCTTCTTGTTTGTAGTTTTTCCTTTAGCGTGTGTGTTTTTCAATATGAGAATTTTGTTTGTGAATAATGCTCTAGTAGTTATATGTGTTATTTTGAGTTTTCATGGGATAAAATGTAATCCAATAGCTAATTTCAATAAGGAAATTAAAGAGTTTTCGACGAAAGAAGATAGTGTTGTAAGTAATATATTGATTATATATTAACTTTTTAAATACCAATATAAAATATCCGCCTCATAGGTCGTTGGTTGGAAGGGTGAGCATATAGGCCTACCGACGAACCACGAGGCTCAGATTCGATTAACGACGAGGCAGGCATTTATGAGTCTGGATTTCCGCGCGTAGTTAGAAGTGTTTATATAAAGTTATCGCCTCTGTGGTCTAGCGGTTCAGTTGTTGGACTTGACTGCATGAGATCCCGGGTTCGAATTCCGGGTCGGGCAACAAAAAGAAAATCGGATTTTTCCAATTTTCTAATAAAAAAAAATGTTGCTCGGGATAGGATATGTGCCCGGTTGGCGATAGGCTTGCCACCTATCACATTATGGGACTTAGTATCTTCGGCTAGTCGTGGGTACCCTGGTTGTGCCTCTGCCTACCTCTTCTGGGATATGGGCGTGAAGATACTTTTTATATAAAGTTTATTCTGGTATCTGTGTAGCAGTATTGTCGACGAATAAACACTAGCATATATTATATTTTATATATAGCGCGATCTGACGATTCAACCCCATGACCCTAACTTCACAGCCACGATTTCCTCTTTCGAAACAAACCAAGATCCCACCCTAAGCCGAGGTACGGTCTCACAGGAGACACTCTTAGGTAGGGAGGTCCCAGGCCCAACCCAAAATTCAAACTCTGGATGAGCACTTTGCTCGCCCACTAGCCCGGTGACGTTGTAAAAGTCTATAGACGTACACAACATTAGTCATTTCGAAAAAAAAACCCTAACTTAGTTAACTATGACGATAACATCATCGTCACTTTTATAGGTATCAAGTATTAGCTGAAACAAAGTAGGTCTAGTAAAGTGTCATGTACCTTTAGGGCAACCAACTTTTCTTGTTCAGTTAAAATTAGAACTGAAATGCTATTTCGTGAAACTTCATTCGTCAGCTTCTAAAGTGTTAAAAGCTTTACAAGTTAGAAAAAACAACAAAAAAATGTAATGCTAATTTTTAAAATAGAAAATACAAAAAGGTTTACATTAGAAAACTTGGAATAACTTTGCAACTTACTAATAGTCCTGAAGATGCAGTCAAAGCGAAACTGGTTGGCTGATATTATTATTTCATGATTTATTTAAAAATATATAAAGTTAAACAGTTCAAATATTTTCATACATTAAAATACACAATCAAATTTCACTAAGTACCAAGGATGAAAAAAAAACAATATATAAAAATCTGTGCCTGTACTCTGGAGATCAATGTACATTTTGTAATAATTGTATATTTTAATAGGCTCCAGAAAAAACAATAGAGTGACTATGGACTGCATCGACTGAGGCCCGGAGTATATTTACAAATACTTAGATACCTGTACCTAAATTATTTCAGAACTCTACCAATGTTCAGACGCTACAGTACGAAAAGCCTGAACATTACACCAACTTCGCACCGCTTCAACAGCCTGTAAAGTTTAAGGTGAGTAAGCATTGCATCTGTTGTCTAGTGATCTAGTGTTGGCGTTGGCTACACGAGGTCACGGGTTCTATTCCCCGATATGGCAACTCAAACTGCATATTTCCAATTTTCTTAAATAAAAAGAACATTGCTCCGGGATTCTATAAAAGCCAGAGAGATAAGATTGCCACTTTTCACATTGTTAGACTAAGTACATTCTTAGAAATACAGGCTTAATATATTTATTTATTTATGTTATACACAGAAAAACAGTAACATATTGTCCTAATGGCAAGAAGGTAGACCGGAAAACTTACTAACGTAAGCGACTGAACATCAATGTTCTCAAAAAATCAATCTGAACATCAATCAACAACATGTTGGCAACGCTTCAATACCACCATGTAGAAGATGTGTGTAAACAGGAAATCCTTCTTTTATTTGCCTTAGCTTCATTAAAAAATTAGCATGATTAAGTTCATTTATATAAAAAAAACTTCAACCATATAAAATATTTTCTAACCACATCATCAAGGTTATTGCAACACATTTAAAACATACAAACCAGTATATGGTGTCCCACATTCATGATAACTCGCTAGAACGGAAACGTCAGTACTGACTCACTGCACTGGTGGGAGATATCATTTACACTAGCCTTGTCCCGCGGTATCACCCGTCTGCCATAGAACAATAATTGCTCAAAAGCTTAATTAAAGAAAAAATGTAATTATTGTGTATGTAATTTTTACATTTTTTCTTTAATCAAAGATTCCCCAACTCCAACGAATCTAACGAGTTCTGGCGGAGAGGAAAATGATGGACATGACTTTTTTTTTAATTTTTGTATTTCGTTTTTATATTGAGTAAGTAGGTACCTACCTAAAAATATTGAATTAAAAATGTTAATAATTCCAGACAAAATTTATTTCCAATATAGCTAAGAACCATCCTGATCGTGCTAACTTTCCCACAAAATCACATTGAAATCTGTCCATTTGTTTGGGAGTTATGATGCGTCAGACATACACAATACGCATACAGATACGTCAAACTTTATAACAGTCACTGCCTTATATACAATTATTAATAACTTTACAAATAAGCCATATTAAATGGCTATTTGTTGCATTTTGTCATTGCATATAAAATCAGCTGTTTGAAATTCAGTCAGCCATTTTGTTGATTAAGGTTTTAAACAAGGGTCCGAGGTTGTTTAAAGTGACAGCTTATTTAAGAGTATATTTAAACAAATGATTAACTCTAAATAGCGTTTATGAATAAAAAAAATTTTAAACATTATTTAAATTGGTGATTAAAAGTTAAACAACGTTTATGAATAAGCCTGTTAGTGGTTAAAATTAGTGAGTTGTGATGGCATTTTCTATGATTTTGCTTAGATGAAGTAAATAAGTGAAATACTAATGAAGAAATCAGTATCTAATGTAACTAGATACCAAATCTAACTCGATGAGCTTGGTTAAGGATGCCACTGGTTTGCCTATGACCCTGACATGACTGACTGTTGAGTATAACGACTAACATGTGGCTATTTTGAATCATTTAGGCTCGATTTTACGAAATCTGGTGATAACTTGACGAAAATAATTAAACTTGAAATATGGCATATGCTAAATTTAAAAAATATATTAATAATTCGCTTCTTCAGAACAATAATCATTTTTCGGATACATTTTCACAGATTTTATGCAAACTTCACATAAACCATCTACTACTTAATAGTCCAAACAAAGCCTAAACATTTGGTTTGGATAGGTGAGCCCATTTCTGAGTTATTAAATTACAACGAAAAGTGGCATTGATTTTTATATATTATATAGGTAATGAAATCATTATTTTAAATTTGCATGCCAACAATGACGGAATGTGCGGCCTTTGTTATAATGTAACACCATAATGTAAATACCACAGTCCAAGCAAATAAATGTATTTGATTGGATTTGAGGTCCCGAGTTAGATTCCCGACTCGAGTTAGTATTTTTAGTTTGTATGACTTAGTGATTATTTATTTCATTTTGAGAAATATATGTACATAGTTATGGGCTTGACTACATGGTAAATAATTTTCTTTGAAATGGTACTGAGAACGGGAATGAGAGCACATACCTTAAAAGCTTTTCCCGTGACGGTAGATGCATAATATTAGAGACCCCTACACAAGTGAGTAAGTTTCCTGCTTTCTACATTTTGTAATAGATATATAAATAGCTATATCGTCAATTAATTCTTTGTCGAATATCTATACTATAGTCATGGTACTGTACCTAATATAGTAACAATTGTATTGTCTTATCTTTACACCATAAAATCTTACCATGATATCTGTAGTCGAACCGTTTGGTTTCAGACTTGACTTCTTGAGATCCCTAGTACGATCCCCGGGTCAAGCACCAAAAAAATAAAAAAAATGTATATTCAATTTGCTAATTAACATAACGTTGCCCGGAATTGGATATGGTTTGTTGCAATAGTTTTGCAGGATTGCCACCTATCACTTTGTGGAATTTAGTGTCTTCGGCTACTCCTGGATGCTATGGTTGTACCTCTACGTACCTCTTTGGGAATAAATTCTGTCCATTTCCTTTTACCACTAACCATAGGCAAAAATTACTACTTTTACTTACTTGTTCAAAACAATGGTATTTTTGGTAGATGGCGGATCTGCGGAAAGGGATTGACCATCTACCGCACAATACCGAATCCATGAAAATCTAACGAAATGTATTTGATTGGATTTGAGGTCCCGAGTTCGATTCCCGACTCGAGTTAGTATTTTTAGTTTGTATGACTTAGTGATTATTTATTTCATTTTGAGAAATTTATGTATATAGTTATGGGCTTGACTACATGGTAAATAATTTTCTATTTAATAATTTATATTTTCATTTATTTGTAATTAATAATTTAATAAATCTAATCTAACATTAAAACTATACATCAAACACAATAAAATCAATAGATTTCGGATTTCAATTTCTTAACATACGAAATCTGTTCTTTAAAAGAATTGTCTATCTATGTCGATTATTTTTCATAAAATTAAAAATCATTGATGTGGTCACATTTCATTAAATAAACAAATAGTAGAAACGCCAGATTGCGTATAAAAAAAAATCGTCAACTTCTTCGTCGTAAAAAGATAATTAATGTGTTGAAATGACTCTTCCATTTTTAAATTTTGTTGAAAATAACAAGCAGAAGAACCAAAATGAAAAACAAAAAAATATCGACAAAATTCAATATGAATAAACAAATGCATTTTAACTACAACACTCAGATTAAAACATTCAAGACAAGAAAGCGGAAAAGGAACATTAAGAGGCGTGTGAAAGGGGCCAGCGACTAGACGCATCGAGCCATGGAGCGTGTCTGGAGCCCTTGGAAGGCAATGCTCATATTCGACTTAATTATTTAACGGAAAAAATCTCGACACAAGTTGCTTAAAATTTTTTAAGGCGACGTTCTTGGCTTATAGCAAGGGGATTTTAGAGGATAAGCAATTGTGTTCACATATTGCTATTTTTCACTTCATTCACAAGACCATAAGTTGCTAAAATTGGTTAATAGAAAAACTCTTAACTATAATAATTTCGAAATTTTAAAAAAATTGCCATGGAGCGTGCCTGAAGCCCTTGGAGGGCAATGCTCAAATTGGACTTAATTATTTAACGGAAAAAATCCCGACAGAAGTTACTTAAAAATTCTTTAAGCGATTTTTGGTCAATAGCAAGGGGATTTTAGAAGATAAGAATTTGTGTTAACATATTGCTATTTTTCAAACTTTCGTTTGTCTAACATCATTCACAAGAAAATTGAATAATAGAAAAACTCTCGACTATAATAATTTCGAAGTTTTAAAATCATTCCATGAAAACATAATAAGTAAATATTTTTTTACATATTACATGTTTATTACCATATGGATATTTTGATAAAGCTTTCCATATCAATACACCCAATCTTATTATAAAGACTTATTTAGGCTTAATTATTTTACGAAAATAATCTAGACACAAGTTTTTAAATATAATTAATACAAACTTCTATTAAGATTGAATGAACTTTATTGACAAAGGTTATGCCCCAAAAATCCTTTTGTCGTTCATTCATAGAATTCAAGCAAACATACTGCTAGTTAAATACAGCCTCTCTTATCCTCCACAACACGATGTAGATGTAGACTTTGATCATTTAAAAAAAATCTCCACACAAGTTTGAAAAAAATAAGATGATGTTTTATAATGATAAATAGTACAAAGAAGTAAAAGTAGTAAAATAAATAGTATAAATAGCAATTAAGAGTTTTTTGTGAAATAGGTATTTCAGTCGACATGCTGCTTTTTAATTTTAACGTTTTTGTCGGCACTTGGAAGACACTGTTCTAATTGGATTTAATTAAAAAAATCTCGAGTCAAGCTGCAACTTAAAAGTTATTAAGACGATAAGTAACAAAAAAATCTTTGGAATGAAATGAAAATAATTCGTTCCAGCGACAATAAATTTTAGATAACATATTGACGCTTTAATTGGATTCAATTAAAATCTAATTAATTAATAGAAAAAAAGTCAACAAAAATTAAGATCTAAAAACTCAACTTCGCATGTCCTGAAAAAAACACGAAATTTGTAGGGACAGTTTTCCAATACCCAAAGACTATTTAAGTTCTGAACAAGTGAAAAATATAACATGAGGAACGACAAATTAACACTTTTTAAAACGGCATTACCTTGCCGTAGTAGGTAAAATTCTTCATATCTAATTATATTTTTTTAATTTAATTATAATAATATTTTAATTATATTTTTTGTCTAGGTATTTAATGCACTTAAGCGCATTGTACAAGTAGTATATTATTTATTTTTATTTTACGGGTTGGCTGGATTTTTCTTTAGAAGACAAGATAGCCATTCACAATTTTTAACCGACTTCAAAAAAATAGTATACTGTACGTCGTTAAATATATTTTTTCAGGTATTTCACTTGATCTATACGTAATTTTTGAAAAGATTTTAAAAATTCTTTATTTGAAGTCATATCATTAAGTCTGGCTCTGAAGATGGAATTTCAGAGAAATCAAGGAAATTACTAAATTTTTCGTGTACTTAGATGACACAATTTGAAGTCAGAATTTAAAGTCAGTTGTTTTTAGCAGTTTTACTGCATTGGGACTATTTATTTTTAATCCCCAATGGAAAAAGAAGAGTGTTTTGACGTGTCTGTGTGTCTATGTGTATGTATGTATTTTCTGTGGCATCATAACTTTTGAATGGATGAACCAATTTCGATGCAATTTTTCTGTTTGAAAGGTGACGTGATCGAGGTGCTTTTTAGCGACATTACGAGTACATTAAGGTTTTATCTGGGATTATTGGAAAGTTTTAACTTTAGTATTGCCAATTCTTTGTATGTACTTTTTTTCAATTTAATTAAATAATGTCTTTTGAATACAACAAAATTTCAAAAATAATTATTTGCAGTGTGTATAAACCAGATGTATTTCTTACGACCACGAAACCAGTGAACAAACAAGTCCCAAAGCAAAGGGCCAAAAACTCGCCTCGCCTTTCACTATTGGTTTATGTACTATCGTGGGATTGGCCTTGCATTGTGGCACTAAAATATTAAGTGCAGAATATTTGGCCTGTCGAATATTAATTTACACACCAACACCATAGAACATAATATTATTCCGAATTTAAATTATCATTTTTTTGCGATAAAATGACAAGCAAGCCTACAGGCCAAGTAATGCAAAATAGCTACCGTTGAGCGTGGACACACAGGTCACAAGGAGAGTTATTGGTGCGTTGTTCACTTTTAAATACAGATAAATACGGTTGTTGAAAAATCCTGTTATACTTTGCGGTACTGATTCGGGAATTGAGTTTCATATTTAAGTAGTGTTTAACAAGGTTTTAATAGAACGGTATTGTAGATCAACCCCATAAATAAAGGGTGTTTATGAAATGTCTGACAATAGCTACAGAAAATAAAATTTAAAAAAATCTCAGATCTCTGTAGAGAGTATTTACACTCTTTGTTGTATAGCCTGCAAATGCGAAATACGTGAGCTCGTTGAGAACTTAAAGGTCCTCAATTCGACTGTGTTTTTGTACATGTAACAAACATGTTTACTTGGTCAATTGGCCGATTTGGTGGTTCTTTTTTAGAAAGATAGTCATGATTCAGAATTGATCCCATAATAGTTTTATCATGATCCGACTAATGGTTTTTGAATTATACTTAAAAAAAACACTTATTTAATTGATATTTATGTATTATTAATTCTAACTCAAAAACAACTATTTTTTTAACTCAAAAACAACTTGTAGTATGTCGAATAAATTTATGTGGGACCATTTTGGAAAGATTTGCTATCTTTCGAAAAAAACAATTATTAAATCCCGACGTGGCACCCAATAAAATAGTTCGATTTTAAAGTTTTATTGCGCTTAATAATGACACTATGTATATGCGAATCTTTTTTTTATCACTATGTTACTTTGGGGCATGCTACGACCGTTGGCCATGCTGCCTCTTCTTATTCTCAATTATTGCTTTTACTTATTGGTCAATTTCATGTTTTATGTATATAGCAAGTCAAGCAAGGGTCTTTGGTAAACCTTACTCATGTTTATCGAATGAGGTTTTAACGAGAAAATACACGATGCACTAATTTCTTCATTAATACTTGCGTACTTTAATTGGACAAAATTGTGCGAAATGCCAACAAAATTAACTAATATTACTGTAGAATGTACAACATTCTATAATTACAAGAAACGCACGTCTATATTTTAATTTACGACAAGGCCAAAAAAAATGTTTTTTGTTTTAAATGCTATTTGGAGATACAGCACATTTGAATGCTATTTTCAGCCGGTCAACTTTTTATGGGAGAGGCTTAACACCGCAGTTATAAGTTGACTACGCACCCATTTTTGGTGTCTATGGACTATTATCATTCTTACCACCGGAAAATTTTTTTTTTGACATTGAAAGGCAAACTAGCAGACGGATTTCGTGATGGTAAGAAATTCACGCCTAACGACGTCAAAAGTGGTAATGGTGTATTGCCAACCTGAGGTCGTGATGTTAGGCTTCGAGCAAAAGTAAGTTTACAGGCAGGTAGACTCCAAATCGAAACACATCAACGGCAAGCACTGACGTTATGAAGGCAGAAAAGGGCGGTGGTACCAATCCAGGCGAGTCACAGCGAAACTCTACCACCTACTCAGATGACACGGTGATAGTGACGGTGAGCCTATGCTCGCCTTTTACTAGCTGCCTAGCAGGAAGGCAGATGGTCTATTCTGCAAAAGATCCTGGACCAAAACTAGGAATGTAAGTACAAAATAATCTGACAGAACTAAACGTCTTTTGTCTTTTTTTCTTACTATCGTAGAAAGAAGATTACGATAATATAAACATTTGGCCTCCTTTATAATAATCTAGGGGTTTGCAAAGGAGCCCGGACCAATACGGGGTAACACGTTATTCTTTTTTCCGTTCCATAATAAGAAAAAAGAAAAAAAAGATATTATTAACCGTTATAAATATTACAGGAACCGTTGGATAGTTCACAATCCCAATCAAGTTACAGTAGAG
>NJDC01011383.1:42710-62582 GCA_002245475.1 Calephelis virginiensis | reverse complement strand
GATAGAAAAAAATCAAAAAGTTAACCCTTTTTTGAAAGCAAAACCCATCTGTCTACCTTAATTAAGAAAATATCGACACCAGATTTGACATAAACATAGATAAGTATTATACCTAAAAGATAACTGTTTCAGTTTTTATATTTTTTTTCAAATTACTTTTATAGTGTCAAAAATAGTGATTTGGCGCTTAAGACAAATGTCTAAAGTAAATCTTTAGAGCGCAATATTTCATAGTAATCATGGAACGGCGGAGTGCGCTGATTGGCTCTTCTGGCTGACTAAGTATGGGACCTTAAGTTCTGACAAAAAATGGCGAGACCAGCTGAGAAGAAAAATATTATAACGATCCTTAAAGCCCGGAATCCAATCAGTGGCCAGACTCATATTTTAAAATGAAAACCGAAGGTAAGTTTCTTATAGTATTCTAACTCAAATAATATATCAGATAAAGTACCTATCTGATTTGAAAGCCAAAAACTTTCAACTTTTGCAAAATTATTGCAATCTGGGTGTTTACGAATTCCTGTCTATCAAATTCTTACAAAAAATTAACAAAAGCTTAAACTTAATTTTGTCTATAACATCTTGATTTCATCATTAAAGTACACGTTATTGTTGGTCGGGATTGGAAATGTCCCCGGTTGGCGATAGGCTTGCCACCTATCACATTGTGGGACTTAGTGTCTTCGGCTAGTCGTGGGTGCCTTGGTTGTACCTCTGCCTACCTCTTCAGGGATATGGGCGTGAAGATACTTTTTTTTAGCTCGTTGAAGGTGAGTCACTAACTCCGTGATATTTGACTAAGTGACAGAGCTTAGCACCAAATAGCCCGGTGTGATATAACTTATCTATTCCTGTCGCCATAACGTCAACACTTGCTGTTGACATGTTCCGATTTGGAGGATAAAGTATACGGTACACTTACTTTAACCTCTGTTTGTCAACGCACCATTAACACCTTTGGTGTCTCTAGGCAGTGTGAATTTATTCTGTCTGCTTGTTTGCCTTCCAATATCATTAAAATATATTTATATTTATATTTTTATATACCTTATATTTATATAAACGTATATTTGGTATATTATATTATATTATATTTGGTAAAAGTATGAAAAAACTTTTTTTACTTTTTTTATGAAAAAATGGTCGCAAAGAATTTTTTTGTATCACTAGCGACTAGTGATATTATGTAAGATAGTACAAAGCTGGGTCAGTTTGTTTATTTTTATAATTTTAATTACAAAAACTTTTTTTAAAGGAAAATGAAAACTAATATTTGGTTTTACTGCGTACTTATACCCGGTTCCTACATTCCAGAAACGAGTCGTTTTGTTTACGGATGGTAGTTGTTTGTACAAACAACGGTAGCTCGTTTTTGGTAGTAATCACTGAACATTTTTTTAAGTTATATGATTAACGCTTCGTTACTTGTGGGCGAATTACGAATAGTTAAGCTTTTGAATTACGTTTCGATAATTACAGGAATCGGGCATTAGTCAGTCACGGTGATTTACTACTCGTATTTATACTAATTTTATACAGAATCGATTTACATAAAAAAAAGAATGAGCGCTACGAGGAATTTAATTATAATTCTGATGCAGAAAGTATTTTAAAAGTAAATACATAGTTTGGGGGAGTTTTGACGCCATCGAGAGAAAAGATGGTCGCAATTTCTTAAGTCATTGAATTTTGTGTATAAAATTGAGAAAAATAGGTCAATTTTGTTGGCAACATAGTATGAATAAATATATATCTTATATTTAAATATATACTATTTATATTTATTCCAGTATCTATATAAGTAAACAGCACAAACATTTATTAACTTTAGTTTGCTTATTTTGGGGTTAGATCAATTGGTGTAATTTATTCAGGAAAGTCCTTGTGACTTGTTAAAAATAAATTAACAGTTCTGTTGTGTTTATTTATTTTTGTAAAAATGACCGAATAGTGTGTTTTCTCATCATCAGCCGGAGGACGTCCACTGCTGGACATAGGCCTCCCCCAAACAGCACCACAAGTCACAGTCACGAGCCGCTAGTATCCAGCGACTCCCCGGGTCCACCGGGTGGGAGGTCGTCCAACACTACGTCCTCCGGTGCGAAGCCGCCACTCGAGTACCTTTCTTCCCCAGCGGTTGTTGTTTCTGCGAGCAAAGTGGTCTGCCCATTGCCTCTACAGCTTGCTAACTCTCTGAACTATGTCGGTTACCCTCGTTCTCTTTCGGATCGCCTCTTCCTCGTTGCTGCTAAATCTTACTAAATGTACTTGAGTTGGGAGGCCACCGCTTTACTCAAGATCCCGAAATGACTTAAAAAAATGTATCTTTACGCCCATAGCGTCGAGAAGTTTGGCAGATGCACAACCAGGGCAGATATGACATGTGATATGTGGCAAGACTATCGCCAACCGAATGCATATCCAATCAAGGCAACATCATTTTTTTACATGTAGAAAAAAAAAATGTTTTAAATTTTTTTGACTGTAGGAACCGGAACCACAGCCGAGACCCGAGAAGTCAAGTCCGACTTCGAACCGCTAGACCACAGAGGCGATTACAGGACTTTATATGGCGACTTATGATTCATATTAAATAATCTCAGCTCGATTTTTCTAAATCAGTTAACTTAATGCAAACTTAAACTTCACTAATGGTAAATGATAACGCCCACGCAAAAAAGTAAAAAAAAATGATACGAAATAGGATAAAACTGCGTTAACGGTAAACAAAGAAGTTAAAAATTTCGACACAGGATTTGAATCCTCAGTAGCTCAAAGGGTTAGAGCATTCGTTCAAATCCTGCCTGGGGCAATTTTTTTCTTTCTTTAAACTTTGTAGAATTCAATAAAAACTATGAAGGTACACACTTTTTATAATATTACTTTACTACGAACTGCACAGGTGCCTTCGATGCTCAAGGATGTAACAACCCCATAACCGATCATTGACATAATCTAGTAATTAGTATTACTTTATGTTAATTATGGATTGCCTTAAAGCATGACTTAATTTGTCGCTACTATGTGACTATATCTAGATAGTAAACCAAGCGATTATTAATGCTGGTTACTCCTGTGCATTTAAACATGTCACCCAATACGTCTACTTTTGTCACTGTCGTGTTTTAGTGTGGAGAGTTAAGTAGAACCTACTTTACCGATGAAATATGTTTGCATAATATAGTTACAGTAAGTAAATTATCTACGCGCACAAATATTAATTAATTTCCTTTATTTCTCTGGGATTCCATCATCACATCTGGACTTGATGGAAAGAGGGCCACTTCGGAAGTACGCTATTTCAAATACAATTTTTTTAAACGATTTATAAAGGACGGAAATATCAATTAACATTTATAAAAAAATATAAAAGTCGAACAAATAACCTCGTAAGTGAATAGAATCGTCTTCACGTCCATATCCCCGAACGGGGGGGCAGAGGCACAACCACGACTAGTCGAGGACACTAAGTCCTACATTGTCATAGGTGGCAAGTCTATCGCCAACAATCCCGAGCAACATTTTTTGAAGTGAAAACTTCTTTAGCCGCGTTGCGCACTTTTTTTTGGAATGGGTAAAAACTTCTCAACTCGCCTCAGATTATTAGAACGTATGCGTGAATAAGACGGCGCAGGTCGCTTGCGCGAGATCTAAAATAAAACGTAGATTCATTGCTGTTTTAGTATTGCTTATATATTTCCGAAGAGTATAGGATTCGCAATGGATAATACCGGTACGAGTGAGTGTAAAACAATCGCATGAATTACTGCGGGTCGTCTCCTCGCGTTGATCTGCAGTATTAAATAATTGTACTATACAGTGCAAACTGTTTCTTGCTTTGAATGCTTTGTAGTTTGTGGTGGATAAAATAGATAGGTATCAGTTTAGTAAAACATCTTTTAATTTGTTTACGACTTGTAGGTATATCATAGTTTCTCAGTTAATAGAAATTACAGTACAATATTGTGAAGAAGTTTAGCTGTTTTCGAAAAAGTTGTAAGTTTAACAAAGGAAATAATAGTAGAAAGAAAATCGGTTTACACATATATTATATTATATTGTTTTATATAAAAAAAATATGTAAAAAAATATGATATTGGAAGGCAAACAAGCAGACGGATTTCCTGATGGTAAGAAATTCACGCCGCCTAGAGACACCAAAGGTGGTAATGGTGCGTTGCCAACCTGAGGCCGGGATGTTAGGCGTCGATCAAAAATAAGTTTACCAGCTACCTTACCCTCCGAACCGGAACACGTCATGACGTTATGGCGGCAGGAATAGGTAAGGCGGTGTTACCAATCCGGACGGGTCGCTGCTAAACTCTACCACCTAGTCAGATGTCACGGTGCTAGTGACGGTGAGCCTATGCTCGTCTTTTACGTGCTGCCTGGCAAGGAAGGCAGATGGTCTATTCTACAAAGGAGCCCGGACCAACACGGGGATATGTATAAGTTTGAAAAATTAAATATTTCATCATATTTTATCTCATAAGTAATACTATTTTAACTGGCCAAGGTAAATTATGAAGTGGCCGTACTAGTAGGTAGGTAGCATACTGAAGTTTCTTGGTTTAGCACAGAGTACTAATAGTACTAATAAGGTATACTAGTACATTTTACGGATTGTACGATTACAGTGCGAATCGAAAAATGTCCCATTAATCACAAGACTATTGTATTATAGCACATAAATGATAGTACTCTCATACCGATAATTAAAGCAATTCGTGCAAAATTATTCCCTAATCATTCCAAAATATCAAAAATGCACAACGTTAATATTCAAGTTTTTACTTCTGCCGCCACTCCCGGAGCGCAACCCGTCTTTTTATTTATTTGACATACATACATACATATCTTCACGCCAAGTCCCTTACGGGGTAGGCAGAGAGTATCGAGTGCCAGACCTCACGATCCTGACAAACCTGTCTTGCTTCCTTCACATTCATAACCCTTTTCATACAAACACGCCGGTTTCGGAGACTCTTGACACCACCCTCGGATAATATCCGATTGATCTGATCGTGAAATGTCAGCCTTGGTCTCCCCAACCTTGGTGGTTGGTGGTTATTTATTTGAAAATTGGAAAAAACATATTTTCTTTTTGTTGCCCGGCTCGGGAATCGAACCAGGAACCTCATGAAGTCAAGTCCAGCACCTGAACCGCTAGACGACAGAGGCGATTAGACTTCGTCCTTTTTGAATTTGGTTATAATACACTAAAACCATGTTTGGTGTATATTAGCGAACTGTATTTTTTTATGATATAAGATAACGGTTATGCATGCAGCTGCGGCTCCTCTAATAGATACATTTTTCGCGTAGTGACACCGTTGACGATTGATTGTCAATTTGTTATACAATTTTTACATTTCTTGTTTTTTTTTATTTATTTTACTATTTTGAAATTTGTGTTATAATTCCAAAACATTTCCATTTGTTATTTTTTAAAGTTATTATTTTAAAAGGTGTATAATTATTTGTTAACTATTTAAATGTTTAAAAGATGTATCAATTTACGGATTTTCTCTATCTAAATAAGTGACTAATATATTTATTAGATGTGTTGCAATTGTTTATTTGTATTTGATTCTGTATGATATGACAATGTAACGAATAATAATACAGTACCTACTTTGAATAAAAAAAAATAGTTTGATCGGTGCGTTGCGATGTTATGGCAGAACTCTTAGGCCACGCGTGCATGCCTTCGAATACTCTACCCTCCATTACGGAATATGACAACGGCGGTCATTTGTTTCTTGATATCAAGAAATCAGTTCGATTTTTTCCGAGAATACTATAAGGAAAATAATTTATGATCTTGCCTTCTCTTAAGAAATATCCGGCAATACGTAATGAATACCGATTTCCGGAAGCTTTGAAATAAGTCACAAGGACTGTGAATACCAGCTTCAGAAAAGCGAATTTAAGAGGAAATAAAGGAAAAAGGTTTAAGAAGGTTACAACCTTTATTTCTTCCCCGTTGAATGAAACATAATAAAGTTATCTATAAATATATGTCATTTTCTAAAAGATTGGTAGACGAAATATTACTAAGAATGGTATTATGAACCCTTTTCATCCAATTCTAAGGAGGTAAAAAGTGTTATGATATATCTATTACATGCACTTTTCAAAGTAGTTGAAGATCATTGGTTTTAATACAACACACAGTGAAATAAGGATGTGATGACCCCATCGCACACTAATACAATATATTTTTTTGAATAAATTTTAAAGAAAGAAAAAAATTCGCCGCAGACAGGATTTGAACCTGTAACCTTTCGTCTCAAACCGACGAATGCTCTAACCAATTGAGCTATGAGGATTCAAGTCTCGTGGCGAAATTTTTAATTCCTTTCTAACCCGTTAACGCGGGTAGTTATTATGTCCTATAGATACACAATTCTGAGTACCCACCAATTATTTTACCATTTGATATAACCATACATCAGTGCTCTCCATTGTCATGTTCCACTTTAGAAGGTTTCCTGGCCTTCCAAACTGGATTCAGTATGAAAATACCTCACTGTGCAGCGACTTCGTTATTAATCACCTTACCTGTTTCTAATGTAGCTGATAGATTTTCACATTCCGCCTAATGTCACGCAACTATGATATTGTCTCTAGGTTACCGTTACCTCTTTTCATTAAAGTAGTCATGCATTTGCTTCCTATCTTTTTCAATAAAAAAACTTGTCTATGTTGTAAGTTAGTGCACTAAAATGGTGGCTCTATAGGTGACCATCAGAAAGTCTATCTGTTCGTTAAGTTTTCTGCATTACAACCTAGCTATTTGGCTTCACCCACCTATTTCAGTTATTTACCTGTTTCTTGTTAAACTACTGAGTTATCAGTATGAATATTTTTTACTAGCAGTTTCTTCTACTGCACCGAGTTTGATGAAATAAAGCCTAGGCCACTCGGGGATAATGAAGGATTCTAAAAATGAAAGAATTTTTGAAATCGGTCCAGTAGTTTTCGAGCCTATTTATTTCAAACAAACAAAAATCAAACCTTTCCTCTTTATAATATTAGTACCTATAGATATAGAAAAAGAGAGCGAACAAGTACGCAACTGCCATGGTAAGAGATAACCGTTGCCTATAGACATCATAGATGTTATAGACTCACTATCCTGTAGTTCCGTATCCGGTGTGTAAGACCAATTGTATGAGTCTACCGGCAACCCTATCCTTCGGACCGAAAAATTGACATTGTCATTATGGTGGCAGGAGTAGGCAAGGCGGGGAACCCGGGCATGTTGCTACACAGCACTACGACGGTAGATGGTCTATTCTACTCGTACATAGAGGACCAGAGTAGAATAGACCATCTCGGACCAACTCGAGTAAAATAGTACCATAGACTTTTCTGAATAAAATAAATTGTAAACAATTACAGATTAGACATAAAAACGGAACTTATAAACAAACATATAAATAACTTGTATCATGTTATATTTAAGATTATAATGTTGTTGCTTGAAACTAAAATTCAATAACCGGTAATATTTATATCGTTTTCCGATAAAGCTTTGCACGTCAAAGTATACAACAAACTATATGGAACAGCTCACATATGAGCTGGCACTGTTCCAAGTTCCGAATCAGGAACAGACAAAGAACTATTAAGTTACAGTGACATGTGAAAATGTACCCTTTATATGTACCCGAAGGCGATTCTCATAAAAGAAGTAACTTTCTCTAGTTTTTATATTATAGTTCAGCAAACAAGGCTGTCCTGACGGTAAGAAACAATCGTGTTCTATAGACACCATTGGTGTTATAGGTGCAAGTCTACCTGCTACCATATACTTTGGATCGAAATATAACAATCAATGTAGCGGAAGGAATAGATAAGGAGGCGGTCCCTACTCCAAATACTTTCCTAACGGTAGATATATTTCCCTACGACAAAATAGTGCATAGCATTCTAACACCAGTGGTCTTTTTAGTAATAACTTATTTAAAATTAACCAAAAATAACCAATAGCCTCTTATGAGCTATCTGGCAAAGAGGCAGATGGTCTATATTGTTCAGCAGATCTGAACTAGCGCGGGCAAAAATATGAATATTTAATAAACTGTTTTTAACTTGCTCCAAAAAGAAGGAGATTTCTAATTCTTTTGTATAGTCTTTTATAAACTTTCCTGCAAATTATTAATAAAGAATGCACTTGCATTATTTCTCATAATATGTTTAGTTATCTTGATATAACAAATTTAGCCAACAGTTTCCATTTTCACACCATCTTCAAGGCTATGATCAAATAAATTAAACTATTAAAATAAAACCGGATGTTTGGCAGAAAACGTTGCATTGGTTTGTATTTGTGAAAAAAGTTGGTAAACGTGCGTAATGTTAAAAGTATACAATTGAGAAATTTTCCCCAGATGTGGGGAAAAATAAATATAAACATATATTATTATAGGTAATAAGACATCCTTCCGTTTGACCACATTCAACGTAGAGCAACTCGAATTGTCAATTACCGGGCAATTACCAATCGGATTGATTCCTTGGCGTTGCGTAGAGATGTTGGGTCTCTCAGTGTTTTACAGCATCTATCATAAGGAATGATCTGAGGAGTTGTTTGGTTTAATTCCAGCCGCTGATTTCAACCTTCGGACTTCGCGTCAGAATTTAAAGTATCATGTCCATCATCTTGATACGTAGCGATCTACCACTGTGCAATTCCGAAAACATTTCTTACCCCGCAAAAGAACTTTGTGGAATGAGTTACCACGGGCGGTATTCCCAAACAAATATGACTTAGGAACCTTCAAGAAAAAAGAGCATACACATTCCCTAAAGGTCGGCAACGAATCTGTGATACTCCTGGTGTTACGGATGTCGGTGGGCGCCGGTCATCACGTTCCATCGGTGACCCACTTGCTCGTTTGCCCCCTCTAGTATATTCATCTTTAAAAAAAACAAAAATTGAAAAATAGACACATTTTGAGTGGTCGACTCGGGAAACCCGAGACCTCATGTAGTCAATACCAATACCAGACCATTAGACTAAAGCAAAAGAGACATCAAAAATAGAAATCCGAAATGAATTCTACTTATTATATATTTTGCAAAATTTCAAGTTAAATTTACTAGGAAACATTGTCTGTTATACGTCACACTGGAGTTTATCTGACCAACCTATTGTTATTTTAAAATATATAATTTCATATAAGTAGACACCTTGTCAGTTCAACATTCAAAAGTATCTGGTTACAAAACATTTCTGGCAGTTAGCCAATTACGGAACGTTTTCGTGTTCAAGCTTTGTTCGTATTTTAACATAAACAAGGATCAGATAAAAGCTACTCCATTAATACTCGGATACTAAGTATTAGCAGAGATTAGTAAACCACTATATTGTTTTTGGTTAGTGATTTAAATAAAGGCACAGTTTTGTCACTGGTAAAATACTAATTAAATAACGTAAAGTATTTTACGTTATTTAATTAGTATTAGTTGCTTTCAACGAGTTCTTTCATTCAATCCCCAAATGTTAGAAGTGCATTAAAAATAACTATTCCACTGTCTTGGATTAGCCACCAAATTAGTTTAAGAATTACGTCCCATTATTTTTTTTCAAAAGGTAGCAAATGGTTCCAAAATGGTCCCACATAAATTTATCGACATTCTTCATTTTACTAGTAGTTTTTGAGCTTCACTTAATAATGCATATATTTATCACTATTAAGTATAACTCAAATACCACTAATTGTATTATGATAAAACTAATATCGGACTACCTCGGAATCGAGAGCTCCTCGGAAAGAACCATCAAAATCGGTTGGCTAAGGATCTAATAGTAAATAGGAACTGACAAAGGAAAGAGAATTAGATTTGTCAAAGTATGTCATCGTTGACCAACACCTATAAACCCAGTATACCATTTACTTTTCCTGAGTATAGACCACTACGTGTGATTTTTCCCACAGATATTTCTATTAGCAAACTTCAAATTACGACTAGTCAATTTATAGCGAGTTTCCTTTTAATCCTTTCTTTTAAATCAAGTTGCTTAGCGTTTTCTTGGATGCTGGCCAACACACAGACGGCCTACTGAATGGTGTTGTTTAAACCTTGTCCGTATTTCAATATAAACAAGCACGTCTGGCTTTAGATCTTTTTAAGAATGCAGTGGTCATTTTAATGAAACCCTGCTTTTGTTGGGAGTGTTATTTATTTTTTGTCAACAACGTGAGATGTTCAAAATTGTTTTGAAATGAGAAACTGCTTTTTAGTTTGTGAAAACGTAATATGGGAACGAAAAATACACAGTATGCTTAAACCATATGACAAGCATTAATGTTATTAAGGTTGTATCTTTTATATAGTTCTCATGTCATAATGCTAGTTATCGTACTCCTCCCAATCGGTCTGAGAGTCGGTCTATCGATTTTCAAACCCCTAAATGACGCATCCCAATTTTCTACTAAAATCACATTAAAAAACTAGCAGTCAATAACGTCTGCTGGGTCAGCTAAAATCTATATATTAATCATAATATTAAACCAGACTTCTCAAAACAAAAAAAAGTATCTTCACGCCAATATACCTGAAGAGGTAGGTAAAGGCACAACCAGGGCACCCACAACTAACCGAAGACACTAAGTCTCATAATGTGATAGATGGCAAGCCCGTCGCCAACCGGGCACATATCCAATCCCGAGTAACATTTTTTTTAATTAGAAAATTGGAAAACCCAAATTTCCTTTTTGTTGCCCAGGACCTCATGCAGTCAAGTCCACCACATGAACCGCTAGACTACAGAGGCAATATAATAATAATGAAATAAAAAACTCATCAGGTCTACCACTACCACAGCTGTGCTTAGTACATGCTATTGTCATATAGGCGGTAGTACCAATCCGGGCAAGTCGCTGCGAAACTCTTCCACCTAGTCAGATGTCACGGTGTTAGTGACGGTAAGTCTATGCTCGTCTTTTACGAGCTGCCTGACAGGAAGGCAAATGGTCTATTCTGCAAAGGAACCCGGACCAAGCTATAAAAATGATGCCATGTTACCACTCTGTTGTGTTGTAGAATTGTGATAATAGTAAAAAATTCACACTTTCGAATAAGTAATACTAGCAGTCCGTCACAGCTTTGCACTTGTTGACAAATTTCTATGTTATTATGCATGAAAACCTCTCTCATTAATTTTTCTATCCATTAAAATCGGTTGTGTAGTTAAAATCTGGACGCGACTTTGTTTTTACGTATCTTCACGCTCATATCCCCGAAGAGGTAGGCAGAGGTACAACCAAGGCACCCACGACTAGCCGAAGATACTAAGTCCCACAATGTAATAGGTGGCAAGCCTATCGCCAACCGGGCACAATTCCAATCCCGACCAACATTTTTTTTATTAGAAAATTGGAAAAATCCAATTTTCTTTTTGTTGGCCGACCCGGGATTCGAACCCGGGACCTCATGCAGTCAAGTCCAACACCCGGACCGCTAGACCACAGAGGCGACTTTGTTTTTACTACGTAGTAATTTGGATTTCAGAAATAACTCTTACATAAATTCGAAAAAATACTCATCGTAAATTATAGTGAAAGAAGTCCACGATGCTTTTCTTTAGATTACGCAATACGTTGAACGTGGTCCCACAAATATTCTATATGGTATGGACGCTTCTCGCTATTTGGGAAATGGTCTCAAAGGCTTGTATTCGGAAGCCATACAAGTACGTATTTATAGTCACAGCCTCGTATTTATAGCGGACTACTAGAAAGTAAATTCTGAATTCCATGGATGTTTTTTGTGACCTCAAATTTATATTGGATAAACCAATTTTGATAAATGTTTTGGGTTTATAAGCTTGTGCTTTTTAAATGGGGTTGTACCAAATTTAATCAACGCCGAATTGCAGTATTCAATAATTGCTTTTGGTTAGTTTTGCTAAATAGGAAAAATGGTACTTTTTTAGCTCTATTGTAAGATCGGTGTAAGATTGATCTATTAATAAAGAACTATTAATATATTACATGCTTCCTATATTATGTGCAATGCTTTGTGCCTTACTTATGACCTAAGCAAAGATCCAAAAGCTTGGGGAAAATTAGGCCAAAACACAATTTGACCTCGCAGTTCTATGCTTATTTATGTATACTACTAGAACTAAATTTCTAATAATCAACTAAATAAAGTGTTTTTGTAAAAGTTATTCCAAAAGATCCTCTTAAAAAGGCAGAAAGGCATTTTGAATGAGAAAAAAATAATTCCAGATCATCGATTTGTATTAAGGGAGCAACATTCTACCATCGATCAACCACTATTTATGACTCTGTGTACAGTCATAAATAGTGGAGTGCTTGGAGCATTCAAAACCGCATTAAAAAAAAGTCCTAAAAGCTCCACTAAAAATATATTGTTGGAAAAATCGTTAGAAGAAAAAAAATTTGGTCGACGGTTTTTTTAGAAAATTTGGCGTGAAGGCCTTATTTACAAACTAAAACGTATGCTTTCCAATTCACAATTGGCAAATATTTTTCAGTCGTATAATGAAGTATAAACATTTTGATTTAGGTATGGAGAAGCCTACTTTGGATTTAAGGAAATTAAAGCTGGAGTGCCTCAAGGAACTGTGGTTGGACCGATCTTTTTTATACTTGCGATATACCGCAAAATAGAAACTAGAATTTTTGCAACTTTTTCTGACAACACGGCTTATTATTGCTGTGGGAAGTACGCAATAAGAAGCAACAGAAAAAGTTCAAACTCTTATATCAAACATTCTGTCATGGACAAAAAAATAGCGGATCAAAACGAATGTAGTCAAGTTTATACATATTAATTTTACTAACAAAAAAGTAAAAAATGTACAAATTTACATCAATGCACAAAGATTACCATACTCTAACATAGCCAAATACCTGGTTATGACACTCGATACAAAGCTCGCTGGAAAACTCGCATGAAAAAGAAACGAGAAGAGTTAGGCATACGTTATAGAAATATGTGTTGCCTTATTGGCACAAATTCGAAGTTAACAATCCAAAACAAACTATAAATATATAAACCTAAGACCAATATTGACGTATGGTATATACGTAAAAGACAAATACAAAGGTTACAAAACAAAGTGATCAGAGGTATTACAAATAGGCCTGGTACATAAAAAATGATTATCTCTATGGGGACCTCAAAGTGGAGTTTATTAGTGTCGTTATTTAAAAAAACTGCAGAAACCCATCTCCTTAGACTTCACAAACATCGAGGCAATCAAGCTCATTGATATCATAGATATAACGAGAAGGCTGAAAAAGGAAAAGCTGTACGAATTAGTGTAGCGTTGTGCATATAGTGCTAAAATCAAGCGAAAATGTTTGAAGTTCAAGATACTAATGGAACTGATTTTTATACTATAGCTTAGACGGTTAAGTGAAATTAGAATTATCTATTTATTAGTTTATACTTTATAGACTAGATTGTATTGTCGAAGAAGAAGCACTGAAGAGCTTCTTATGGAGAAAAAATGTAAATAAGCGATTGTAAACTTATTGCAAATATCGTGTTTGTTACCTTTTCATCGCAGTATAAAATAATATACTTCAATATTAACTATATTTTAATAACGAACCGTTGAAGTAGCTCTTTCGAGGAATCTTATTATTGTCGGTTCAGTAGTTCCAAAGATTTCAAAAACCAAACTATAACCATTATCTCTTTAATAAAGGTAAAACAGCTGAAAAATCAATGAATAACTGGAAAATTTGTAAAAGTGAAGTTGAAGTTGTGGATAACAGATAGTCTGCAACATAGTATGACATTTTTTCAGATGTTAGTTTTAATATTTTGAATACCCGTCTTTAGAAATGAAAAACATCTTTAGAAATGTTCGAAGGTATTCTGTGAGCTTTGTTTCGTGACAAAAGAATTTCAAGTCCAGCTGACAAATTGGATGTTTAGACGACAAGAACCTTTTATAAAAGACTTTCTTTTACTTTGAAATGGAACAGGTGGTATGATTACTAATGCAGTCAATTAAAAGTTGTTCATTTCTAAAATAAATTCAAGGCCTTAAAACATAAGCAATGAAAAGTATTTATAGATAGCTAAAATTAATTCGTAAAACGACTATTTGATCGGTTTAGATAGTTATATCTTAACAGAAAAACTGGCATCAAACCTCAGTACCGCATTATATAACACTGATGCTAATTGGCTAATATAATATATCTTCATAAAAACCAATTGCTGTTCGTTAGTCTTACTAAAATTCGAGAAAAGCTGAACCAATTTGGCTAATTTTGGTTTTGAATTACTTGTAAAACTCCAGGTAAGGATATCATATCCTCATACCGAATATCGAGTGAGTTGATGTGACTGGGTGCAAGGTGTGAAGTCCATTGGTAGAATAATTAGATTAAACTTAGGTAGGTAGGTTTCAAGTAACCTACTTTTTAATGACATTAGAAGGCAAATAAGCAGACAGACTTCCTGATGGTAAGAAATTCCCGCTGCCTAGAGACACCAAAGGTGAAAGGTGGTAAGAAGCCGGGATGTTAGGCCTCAAGCAAAAGTAAGTTTACCGGCTACCTTACCCTCCGAACCGGAACACGTCAACGGCAAGTGTTGGACGTTATAGAGGCAGGAATAGGTAAGGCGGTGGTACCACACCGGGTGAGTCGCTGTGAAACTCTACCACCTAGTCAGATGTCACGGTGTTAGTGACGGCAAGCCTATGCTCGCCTTATACGAGCTGCCTGGCACAGGAAGGCAGATAGTCTATTCTACAAAGGAGCCCGGACCAACACGGGGAAAACCAAACAAAATTTGAACAATTAATACATATTTTCTGGCCTCCGGGCGAAAAATACCAATTTACCTCCCGCTGCTCTAAAACTAACACTTCCTGGCTCTGTCGATGTCGGGAAAATCCGTTGATACCGGATAGTAAATAAAGGGCCTAAAATGACATGTTTGGTAGCTTCGGCTTGTGATGTGAGACTTTTCTTGTTGCTGCTTTCGGAATGTAATTTACCATTTTTAACCCCCGACAAAAAACAGGGGTGGTTTAAATTTGACGTAAGCGTTTGCGCGTGTGTATCTATTTGTGTGTGTGTGTTGCTCTGTGATATCATAGCTCCTAAATGGGTAGACCACTATCGTTGCTTTCGTTATTGCTTGAAAGCTTAATCGAGATAGTTCTTAGATTTATTACAGATAGATTTTGTTGAGAGTTATTGAACATTGCTGATTTTTAACAATGACTTCTCTTCGTATAAAATAGTAGAATACTATATTATAGTACTAAAATAATTCTGCCCAATAGTATTTAAAAAATAGTTAAATTTAACTGAATGGAGACAATTACAAGAGGCAGGTCACAACATGTGATCGAGAGCCGAAACCAACTTGTGTCTAAAATTGACAATATTTTGTCTGAAATTTCGTTTTACGGCCAGCAGAATCTAGTGCAATTTAACCCTAGCAAGATACAAGTTTGCGCGTTTTCCGCCAAAAATATTGCCTTCGTCGCATCTCCTTGATTTGAGAGCGTTTCCCTAACTTCTACATCCTGCATTGGTATACTCGGCGTTGACATTCGAGTGATGTTCAATTTCGTGGTCATCTGGAGGAGAAAGCGAAAACACCCTCTAAAAAACTTGGTGTGCTCAGTAAAGCGAGACATTATTTCATGCCGACCCATCGCTTACAACTATACAAAGCGCAAACTCGGCCTCATATGGAGTACTGTTCTCAACTCTGGGCAGGGGCTCCACAGTACCAGCTACTTCAGTTTGACCGCATTCAACGTAGGGCAACTCGAATTGTCAATGACCGGGCAATTATCAATCGGCTTGATTCCTTGGCGTTGCGTAGAGTTGTTGGGTCACTCAGTGTTATCTACCGCATCTATCGTGGGGAATGCTCTGAGGAGTTGTTTAGTTTAATTCCAGTCGCTGATTTCCACCTTTGGACACCGCGTCACAGCTTAAGGTATCATGCCCATCATCTTGATGTGTGGCGGTCTACAACTGTTCGATTCCGAAGACATTTCTACCTCGCATAACATCTTTGTGGAATCAGTTACCGAGGGCGGTATTCCCAAACGATAACGACTTAGGAACCTTCAAAAAAAGAGCGTACTCATTCCTTAAAGGTTGGCAACGCATCTGTGATACTCCTGGTGTTGCAGATGTCCGGAGGTGATCACTTTCCATCAGGTGACCAACTTGCTCGTTTGCCTCCACTTCTATAAAAAAATAGTAATAAACATGTTTTTTTATCTATTTTTATGTAAGAATTCAGCAAACAAGCACACGGGTCTCCTAATGGTAAAAGACAACTGTAACCGTAGCAATATACACAAAAAATACGATAGGTGCTCCGCTGTACTGTACCCAGGATGTTAGACCATTTGTGCAAGTTTACCGGACTGAATTTTTTTTTAGTATTAGAAGGCAAACAAGACGGATTTCCTGATGGTAAGAAATTCATGCCACCTAGAGACACCAAAGGTGGTAATGGTGCGTTGCCAACTTGAGGCCAGGATGTCACGGTGTTAGTAACGGTAAGCCTATGCTCGCCTTTTACGAGCTGCCAGGCAAAGGAAAGCAGAGGCTCTATTTTATAAAGGAGCCCGGACCAATATGACAGAATTTTAACGGCAGTAGAAATGTAAAAATAGTAGTAGGGGAGCCCGCGATGCGAAATGTGTAGTAACTCCAGCGTTATTGGGACCCTTTGCACTTTGTCGATTGAATAGTGGAGAGTAAAAAATGTCATGTAAGGTTTTTCTTTTTAGCGGTGCGTTAAGTGTCTAGAAGGTAAAATAGCAATTTCAGTCACTTGATCATAGCCGATCTCATCAGATATTAATAATATATATGTCTAATGTGTCCCCGATGACAGAAAGATGCCAATCAGACAGATTGCTGTAATGGACAATTAACACATATAACTTGGTTTTTGAAAGTTTCGAAACCTCCTACTCTCGTACGTCTTGTCCAAATCGTCAGAAAATTCAAACATGAACTTATTGGCATGCAATAAGCTCGTCGTACTTTAATCTGACATGCGCGAGTATATTTTCAAGCCAAAAAACTTAGACAGACAACCCTGCATGCGCGTCTCTATGTAGAGATTTGATACATAATGGAGGTGTTCAACAATGGTACAGGGTATCTCCCATATCTTAATCTGACGCACCTGAGTTAGTCCAAAAATCCCCTCTTGGGCTCCTCTACTATAGATACGATCACTAGTTGGTCAAGTTGCTGTACACGACTATATCACGACACGATATAGTCGTGTACAGTACGTACAGTACAGACACGACAGCAAATACCTTCTTGGAATGGACCTAGTTAACCTATGTATAGCCTCTAACGAGCTGCCTATCTGAGAGGCAAATAGTCTACTTTACTCAGCGAACACGGACCAAAACTGGGAGAAATAAGCTTATAAGTGATAGAAATTCCTGACCACCCAGAACTACATAGTATGATAGATATAAAATAATTACCAATAATTACAACTAAAATTGTACTTCGGAGAAATTCTGTACTGTCGGGACCAGATCCCCTTTAGGATCCTGATCAAAGTCAAAGTGACGTTCTAAGACCATCTATTTTGATTAAATATGTATTACAAATGCCTGATTTAATCTCCATAAGTCATTGAATTACGTTATCAAGACAAAAGACGTTCAATTTATTTGAAATGTTTTAGAATTCGAATAATCAAAGCGTTATTGGACTCTGCTAAAACAAATTGTTTGCTCTTAATGCTTATGAAAATTCTATTTGCTCCAATGAGATACGTTTTATCAAATAAAATAAATTTTAGAACCCAAAATCTTTAATTTGTCCGAGTATTTTTTTCTAAAATTAAATGGCTAACCATAAAAATGTATTTTTTTAAGTTGCGTATTTATTTCTGTTTCTTTATGAACTTATATTTAATTTTAGATGTTTCTCAATTTTTTCTTATCAAAATTATATCATAAATGACAGTAAAACTATAGAAACCAATTCCAACTATGTCATTAGACTAGTGGTCGCTCAAATTAGACCACTACAAATGTTAATTATAAATTATTAAATATAAATTATTTAAATATAATGTTCAAACATTATAAGGGTTCTATTGTTATTATATTATTGATAAGAACACCATCTTCTTTCATTAAGGCGTGTTGTATTAAAATTAATATGTCATGTCGCAATTTGATAATTCTTTTTCTTAAAGATAGCAATGTTCCATATATTTTATCAACATCCTACTAGATTATGAGTTACAATTAATACGTATAAGTTTTCCACTTATTTTGACGACCTCATCAAATGCTATTCAGCGCAGGCTTCGGAGTGATAGGGGAAGTGTACCGGTACTGGACAGCTCGTATGAAGCCTGCATACCAGTGCAGCTGTTTTTATATCTCGCTTACTCCATTGAGGTCAGGTACCTAATTTAATCAATCAATAGTAACACTGCATCAATTGACTCCAAATATTGTTGTTATTAGATATAAATTATTATTAGATTCCATATTGCGATTAGATAACTCTTTTTTCGAATTATGGTTGAAACAAACGGATTTTGATAAAACTAATAGAGGACTACCTCGAAATCATGATTTATCTTTTTAAAAAATAACCTTTAAAATAGGTTGACCGTAACAAACAACACAAAAAAATATAAAAAAAACAATATAGTCAAATTAACCACCTTCCCTTTTTTTGAGTTGAGGTTAAAATATAAATTGTTTTATGTTGCAGTTTTTTATTGACGTGAATTTGTTACGCTCTGAGATCCAAACCTTAGTCGGCCTTTAAATCGACACAGTGTTGGGCTTGACTTCATAAAGTCCCTGGTTCGATAAAAAACAAAAACAAAAAGTTTTTTTTTAATTGCTAATAAAAAGAGGCTTCTGATGGATAAATGCCCGGTTCGCGATAGGCTTACCAACTATCACATTGTGGGACTTAGTGCCTTCTGCTAGTCGAAGTTACCCTAGTTGTATATCTGCCTACCTCTCCAGAGACATGGGCTTGAAGAAACTTTTTGGTATGTTACTTAACGAAAAATAAAAAAACCACTAGATTTCACTCGGATAGTACATAAATCTTTAGGTTTATCTAATTACGTAGAGAACTTGCAGATATAATGAAATTCCTCAGAAGCGCTGACTCTTAAAAAAAAACAGAACTCATTAAGTATAGCTTGACTATGAAGATATTAAGAGAAACTGTCTAGAATTTTACTCTGAGCTAATTACTAGATCGTGTCTAATGGCTATATTTTCTGAAGAAACGTTCTGACAGTACAATTAGAATAAAAACCTAAGTACGGATAGAAAGATAATTGCAGTATTATTACACTTTTTGAGTAGGTATGTGCCACCGCTGATTATATTATATATATATTATATATTATAAAGATGTTATATAGTAAAATGTATACCTAAATCATTTCGCTAGCGTTCGGGCTGACTAGCGTTCTACGATATCCAGGTTGGTACTGTCTGAATTTTCCTGTCGTCGTTATGTCAGTATTAGCCATTGTTTTATTCGTATAGAAGGTATCCAAATTGCTTGCACAAAAGTCGCACGATTATAGCTTTAGGTTTGCCTAGTCTAGCATTTCATGTTGATCATCAAATTTTGGTTTGACAGTTTTCCCCTTTAACTTTTGTTTTGCATAGATAAAAGAGGTGCTTGCAATATCTTTTTTTTTTCTATTTATATGGGTAGGCAAACAGTGCATACAGTACAGTATTACTTAATACGATACATTTACTTAAAACATATTATTAATGTATCACTAACAACGCTATCAACTAATTACTATACATAACTAAGTTCAGAGCAGTCTAAAATGTTGAGAGAATTTAATTAT
>NJDC01011383.1:31312-41556 GCA_002245475.1 Calephelis virginiensis | reverse complement strand
AGATTTCACTCGGATAGTACATAAATCTTTAGGTTTATCTAATTACGTAGAGAACTTGCAGATATAATGATATTCCTCAGAAGCGCTGACTCTTAACAAAAAAACAGAACTCATTAAGTATAGCTTGACTATGAAGATATTAAGAGAAACTGTCTAGAATTTTACTCTGAGCTAATTACTAGATCGTGTCTAATGACTATATTTTCTGAAGAAACGTTCTGACAGTACAATTAGAATAAAAACCTAAGTACGGATAGAAAGATAATTGCAGTATTATTACACTTTTTGAGTAGGTATGTGACAACGCCACCGCTGATTATATTATATATATATGTAATATAGTTTAAAGATGTTGTATAGTAAAATGTATACCTAAATCATTTCGCTAGCGTTCGGGTTGACTAGCGTTCTACGATATCCAGGTTGGTACTTTCTTAATTTTCCTCTCGTCGTTATGTCAGTATTAGCCATTGTTTTATTCGTATTTTGAAGGTACCCAAATTGCTTGCACAAAAGTCTCACGATTATAGCTTTAGGTTTGCCTAGTCTAGCATTTCATGGTGATCATTAAGTTTTGGTTTGACAGTTTTCCCCTTTAACTTTTGTTTAGGACTTTTCGCGCCATAGAGAAAAGAGGTGCTTGCAATATCTTTTTTTTCTATTTATATGGATTGGCAAACAGTGCATACAGTACAGTATAACTTAATACAATACTTTTACTTAAAACATATTATTAATGTATCACTACCAACGCTATCCACTAATTACTATACATAACTAAGTTCAGAGCAGTCTAAAATGTTGAGAGAATTTAATAATTTAATTATAATCTTTGATGACAATACAATATTTGATACTTTATAAATTTAAACAATTTTCACTGACATTTTTATTTTAATACATCTAGATTTTTTTAAATATTACTATACTATTTGTTAAAATATCTATGTTACTGAAGTTTTTATTTTGTGAGTCAACAAGCTTGAAAATAGGTGAGCTTTTACCAGCATTTGTTCTAAAAGGGGGCACAGCAAATAGTGTATATGGTTTGCGATCTTCATATTTATAGTGTTGCATGTCAATTTTGGTGGCATTTTGTAAAATTATGTGCAGTTAAAGTGCACAAGCAAAGTATTCTTGAAGAATTTGGTGTATCTTTTACATAGACGCATACTTAAAGCACTGTAGCGATGCCGTAGCGGCGTGCTACAGCATAATATATGTAATTAAAAAACTCACACCGTCTTTATATATCGTAGCAACTTTACAGCAACGTGTTCCAACTTATATATGAGTAGTTACTCTAAAACTATTTTTATTTGAAATCCACAGATAACATCGTAGCAATTCCGTAGCGATGTGCTACGACTCTACATTTACAACAATTTAGAGGCGAAATCCGTAGATGGAGACACTACAGAACCATCAAAATCACAAAATAGAATAAAAATCGTAGCAAGTCAGTTTATATGTGTACAGTTATCGTAATATTTTTTTGTCGTGAATTAAAGGAAGAAATAGTTAGGTGTATTTTTTAGACTTGTATTGTTTTGTAATAAATAATATTATATATAGACTAATTATAGATTTTTTGTGCATTGCGCTAGGTGTAACTCTATCAATAATTATTTTAATGAGCTCCTTGTTTTAAACTCTTAAATTCATAATTTCACAAAATTAGTCTTTTTGTGTAAGCTGTTTATTATATCTAAATATAATAAGTAAAATTTGCAAGTGTATTATACCATTAATCATTATAAACGGATTGTCACAATTGGCCAAACATCCCGACCATAGGACAGTGACACACCTGTTACACCCATGGTGTCTAGGAGCCATGGAAGTTTTACCATCATGATACCCTTGTGCTTATTCGCTCAGCTCTCATATAAAAAATAGTTTTAGTATAAAATCCATAGCTTTTAGGCAAAACTTCAAAACGATTTATAAATAGAATATTTTTTAAACTAAACTATACCTAAAGGTGGTATTATCGCTAAATCAGCAATATCAGGAGCAGAAGTTTCTGTGATTAATATTTCAGTTTTAGTACATTTTGGTGTTTATGAATTTTATATCGTTATTTATATAAGAATACCTATACATTAATATCATCGATTCACACCCATAAAACAAACATGTAGTTTTTTTTTTACTCTGGAGAAAGATTTACTTTACTAAGTGGTAGAGTTTCGCAGCGACTCGCCCGCAATGGTACCACCGCCTTACCTATTCCTGCCGCCATAACGTCATGACGTGTTCCGGTTTGGAGGGTAAGGTAGCCGGTAAACTTGCTTTTGCTCGAAGCGTTACATCCGGTCCTCAGGTAGGCAAAGCACCCTTTCCACCATTGGTGTTTCTAGGCGGCGTCAATTTCTTACAATTAGAAAATCCGTCTGCTTGTTTGCCTTTCAATATCATAAAAAAATATGTATGACTTATTTCAAGATATATATACCAGTTTTTTATGTACAATATATCTCTGTGGTCTAACGGTTCATTTGTTGGACTTGATTGCATGCGGTCCCGGGTTCGAATCCCGGGTCGGGCAACAAAAAAAATTGGGTTTTTCCAATTTTCTAAAAAAAACCTTGCTCGGGATTAGATATGTGCCCGGTTGGCGATAGGCTTGCCACCTATCACATTGTGGGATTTAGTGTCTTCGGCCTACCTCTTCCGGGATATGGAAATGCATATACTTTACTTTGATTTTCACTTTTTTACTTTTTTTTAATACAACAACACAATGTAGCAACTTAGTAGAGTAATCTCTCGGCACATTTACAGAAAATATTAAACACATAGCCTGACATCGAAACAATAACCATGTCATTGGTTCGGCGTCTTATCTTTAATATTCAATCCCGTTATCGAACCAACACATTCCCATTTTAATTAACGTCAACGTTGTGTAGTATCGATATAACTAAGAATACCTTAGAGTTTTTTTAGCATAGATAGAAGATATTTGATGATTTCTTTGTTAAAGGTTTAAAGAAGCAACATACATAAAATCCTTGGACAGAAGTTTTGTTGCTGTGATACATCTAAAAGTGCTAGTACGTACGCAATGTTTGACGATAACGTGACGACCACAATACTCTCATACGAATGTTGCGTTATAGCCCTTTTTCAATTAATTTAAAATTACTGTCAAATATGAATTGAATCATAATTATTTCCATATATTTAAAAATTGAAATATTGAAAACCGCCATCAAATGAAGATATATTTCTTTGTTTTTAATGCATGAAGCATTTGTACAGTAGTTTCAAAATGTAAAGCTTTATTATAGTCTCCAGCAAAGCCACCTGTAATCCGTACATAGAAATAGTTTCTATGTACGCTCCCTGAGTATGCATTGGAGCCACATTTAATGCAAATTGTTTAGTAATCTAGCTCGCTTACTTATACACCGCATTCAAACGTTATATGCGTTAGATATACAGCGTTTTAAGATATTGGTAACTGATTAGTATTTATCAGGGAGCAGAGTATGACACATGATTTTACTTTGCTGCAATCTTCGATTTTCTTTTTTACCACCTGGTGATTCATCTTCTTACTTTTCTGTAAGATGAAAGTTTATAAGCACTCTATGCTATTGTATAATCCAAGCAATAACAATTCCGTTAATGGCTCATACTTGTTGATGTCAGCTGGCTATATTCCAATACGATTTGAGGTTATTAAGACTGTATGGAGACTAGAACTTGAATTGAGATAAAATAGAGTGATAAAGAGAGGTTGTTGATGTTTCTTAGCTCATTTTTTATGATATTGGTAGGAATAAATATAAAAATATATATACATAAAAAAGGCAGACGGATTTTCTGATGGTAAGAAATTCACGCTGCCTAGAGACACCTTAGGTGGTAATGGTGCGTTGCCAACCTGAGGCCGGGATGTTCGGCCTCGAGCAAAAGTAAGTTTACCGACTACCTTAACCTCCGAACCGGAACACGTAATGACGTTATGGCAGCTGGAATAGGTAAGGCGGTGGTACCAATCCGGGTGAGTCGCTGCGAAACTCTACCACCTAGTCAGTTGTCACAGTGTTAGTGACGGTAAGCCTATGCTCGCTTTTTACGAGCTGCCTGGCAGGTCAGATGATCTATTCCGCAAAGAACAACGTGACAAACAGCATGTCAGAGTATAACATCAGTGTGCCACTAGTACGGACAGTAACATAACGCATCCTATTAATATTATAAATGCGAAAGTTTGTGAGGTTATGGATGTTTGTTACTCTTTCACACTAGAATGGCTGAACGGATTTGCCGCATGCAACAGCTAGTAACATGATCAGCTCAAATTTATTAGGAGTCAATGCTCGTTATCTTAGTCTAGTTTAAAATGTAGTGTAAACTGTAAAAAATAAAAATACTTTCGCAGAAAGCAAAACATTTCAGTCTTAGATCGTTTTTAAGCTTGGTTACGTAGAAACGATAAGACAATGGTGGTGATTCTGCTCTTAACAAACAAAACTTATTTTGGACGCATGCTATCTTTTTCAAATGAAACAAAAACAAAAGAGATGGAAGAGTTTAGACGTGTCAGATTAGTCCGTCTAATTATGATGTTTTTAAAAAACGTTTCCGAGTGATAGATTAAACGTCTGTAGAAATGACGTGTACGGTCTAATTTGACAGCACTAAAAGTGTTTTGTCTCTTTCTGTTACTTTCGTTGAAAGAAGACAGTGATAGCTTAAAATTAATTTAGTGATAGCGCAACAAAATTACCACCAATGTATCATGCCAATAGAAAATACGACTATTTGTTTGACTAACGTAACGATAATAATATTTTCTTTTTTAAATAAACTTAAAAAAAAAAACTTGCTATAACGAAGCTAAGCTTCAAAAAATCCGCACCGAAATCGACCAATTTGTTTAGGAGTTAAAACAGACATACACATAATTATCAAACTTATAACAAACCTTTTTTTTCCGTCAGGGGATAAAAGTGCACGTGTAAATGAACGTTTAGACGCAATATACTAATAACGTTTAAAACAAATGCCAAATATATTAATAAAGCTTAGCAAAGCCATGTTGAAGTACGTCCTTGGGGTTTATGGTAGAGAGTTCTAGAAGTTTAAATAACTCGTATTATGAAACCAGTAACGGGAGTTTCTAAATGCCCTTTAAAATGGCGCAGTCGTTGTCAAATTTCTCCCTTGGGAGCTTTTTAGTTAATTTATAATTTCATATTTTCATAGAATAGATTTTTATATTAGAATAGCAAACAAACAAGAGTGCTATTTGAAAGAAATAGCTATTAGGTAAGTACGTATCAGATGTCAAATATGTTTATTAATAGTGCTTTAGCAAAAGTCATCTTATTTTAGTAATAAATGCGAAAGCTTGTAAAGATGGATGGAGACGGACATTATTCTTTTACTCAAAAACTGCTAAATGGATTTGGGTTTAAAATATGTAACTGTTTAATTTCATAACTTTTCATTAAAACTTAACCATGATACATATGTGTTTGTAACATACAAATACATATATGTACTATAATTTCATAAAGATTTTGTTTAATATCTAACGTACGAAGCAGCTAATGGAAGTTAATGTTAAAGTGAGAGTATACGGACATATTTGCACACTTTCACATTCATTGATTGATAGAAATAATCGATAATATTTTGTTTTTAGTGACAATATTTGTAATATCATATATTATACGTACATATCAGTGGTCTAGCCGTTCGGCGTTGCACTTGACTTCCTGAGGTCCCGGTATCGATCCCTGGATCGGTAGCATAATAAGATAAAATAAAAGTGTTTTTAATTTTCTAATAAATACGACATTGTCCGAGATAGGATATGTGCCTGGTTGGCAATAGGTTTTATACCTATCACATTGTGGGACGTAGTGTCTTCAGCTACTCGTGGTTGCCTGGTTGTGCCTCTGTCTGCGGCATCCCCCGCTATGCTTATTTGGTGATCTGGTCCGGAAGATTCCTATTTTTAACATTTGGGTACATAACGCAAACATGGTCACAAGAATTGGCAATTTCTAATAAATAGATGAAAATCTATACCCATACTACCCATACTGTTTGCTATATACTTATACTAGATATTTACTTTTTACTATTGTACTATAACTTATTATTATTATTAATTCTTTATTGTACACAACTGATATAATAAAATATACTTGTAAGTAAAAAAACAAAGTACAAAAGACGAGCTTATCTCTAATAAAACAAATTTCTTCCAGCCTTTCCATAAAAGGAAAGTATTAAATTAAAAAAAGTAGACCTAGTGTACATATAAATAAATTTCTAAACATATACTAAGTATTAAGTAAACTTACGCACATGATATTAAAAAATAATAACATAAATAAACAAAACTAAACTAAACACAAGCTTTTATGTACTAAAAGAAAATTTCTTTAATAAGGAGATCCAGAAATAAACAGAACACCCTGTACTAACTCGTCAGATAACTAAACGTAAATTGATTATACCTCGCGCTCAAAACATCTACGGCAAGCGTACGACGATGTATTTAGTACCGCGGTTATTAAATAATATAGATCCCCTAATTCAAATGTCCATAACCAATAATAATAGTAAGTACAAATAAAAAAAAATAAGTGAATGTCCGAATGTAGCAGTACGTACAAACTCTTAGGAGTTTAAGTAGTGCATATGTTGATGTTTTAGTATTAGTTATTTTAACATTAAATAAATAAAAAAACATAAAGTAAATTTATGTTAACGCCTTGAATGTCTGAAAACAAAGAAATGCTCTTTTAGATGTTTCTTGAAAGAATCAAGACTTTCGCACCCTCGAATTGCACAAGGTAAGGAGTTCCACAACCTTACAGCATGAGAACTGTGAATGAATGAGAATATGCAGACATGGCTAGAAGGATACCGCACCAGAGTACTTAGATTTGAACAAGGCAAATCAGGAGAATATATTTTTTTAATGATTTTGGAAGGCAAACAAGCAGATGAATTTCCTGATGGTAAGAAATTCACGCCGCCTAGAGACACCAGAGGTGGTAATGGTGCGTTGCCAAATTTAGGCCGGGATGTTACACCTCGAGCAAAAGTAAGTTTGCCGGCTACCTCCTACGAACAGGAACACGTCAACGGCAAACGCTGACGTTATGGTGGCAGGAATAAGTAAGGTGGTGGTACCAATTCGGGCGAGTCGCTGCAAAACGCTACCACCTAGTCAGATGTCACGGTGCTAGTGACATTAAGCCTATGCTCGCATTTTACGATCTGCCTGGCAGGAAGGCCGAGGGTCTATTCTGCAAAGAAGCCCGGACGAACACAGGGAAAATGTAAGAATTTAAAAAAACCTATTAAAATATATACTATATTATATAATATGATAAATGCGAAAATATGTATGTTTGTTGCTATTTGAAAGCTAAACGGGGGTTTCGATTTTGTTGAAGTTTGATATGCATATATCTAAAGATCTGGGATCATACGTAGGCTTTTCAAAAGTATTATAATAGAAGATAAAAGTCTGTATGAAAATCTTTACTTTCTGACGCTGACTTGACTGAGCTAAACGGGTTGTATGTTACTAGCCGTTTGGCTTCCAATAAGTCAGTCAATAATATAATATTATAAAATGTCTGTTTGTCGCTCTTTCACAACTGAACGGGAAGTCCGTTTTTGATGAAATTTTATATGCTAAATTTTAATGCTATAACTAAAGATTGCAATTCAAACACAATTTTTTTTTTCAAAAATCGAACTTCAGATATGATGAGATCAAAGTTTGTTCGCTAAAGAATTCACGGAAAAAAAAGATAGTAGAAAATACAGAATGGATTTCCATAACCTGCACATGCATATACAAATTTCATTACTGACTTTTAATCTCCACACTCGCTTAAAACTCTTTCATAAAAATCGTTATCCCCTTGATACATTTGAGTCTTCTTTCTTTACGGATTTGACAGACAAATTGCGTTTTATCCTAGTTTCTGGCCTGGCTTAGCATGTGACGATATACAATGGTATAAATCCTCCAATCCTGACAGATTGGCAATAAATCTAATACCGTATGGACAGTGAGTGAAACACTGGAACGATAAATTTGACAATTGTTTCATTTTTCTGGCAGTTTTTGGGTTTTCCGGCTTTAGTTGGGTTTTGGTTAGAAATATTATCGTATAGGCACTAGCCGATCTAGAAAACTTCGTATCTAAATAATTAGCTGCTAGCAGTTTGTATGGACAAAATTAAAGCGTGGTTATTCTCAATTTCCCTACAATTTTCCTGGGTTTTCTCTTCAAATAATTCTTCTCCTGACAAAAAAAACGACGGGTTGCACTCCGGGAGTGCCGGCAGAAGTGAAAACTTGAATATTAACGTTGTGCATTTTTGATATTTTGGAATGGTTAGGGAATAATTTTGCACGAATTGCTTTAATTATCAGTACGAAAGCACTATAATTTATGTGGTAGAATACAAGATTCATTTATTGTGCTATCGTACACAAACATGACAACACAAACATTCGCGCAAGTGTCCTGCGCCGCCTACACGCACACAGCAGGCGCAGGCAAATATTTTCGCCGCGCCATAGAAACATAGGGGGATACTTCCTCTCCTAGGCCGCGCCAGCTATTTACTCTCCATCCGTCCTATGAATTTTCGATCAGGTCACCTATATTGACGCGACTTTAGAAGTTTTTAAGCATTCCAAAAAATTGCAAAACGCCGCAAAAGAATTTTTCACTTCAAAAAAATCAACAAAAATTCCAAGTCCATAGGCATTATTGTTTTATGTAAACAAAAAGGGCAGGCATATTTTGTGTAAGAGTTTTAGTCGACGATGTGGTATTGGATGTTAAAAAAGCAAATGACATTTTACGTCTTGGTTGTGCTTTTAGCAGGAATGAAAGATAAGTACGTAGTAACAGTGGAGCGCTGGTTAAGCTATTTTGAAACAAGGTCTTCAGTCAGACTTTGCATAATTCTGTACATGCTTCAATGTTACTTGATACGAGCGAGATTTGAGTATAATAAAAAAGCAAGAAATCCGTCGAAATTAGGGCGCCACTAAAATCTGTGGTGTTACGCTCGCTGTCCGCATTCGCAACAGTGAGATCTGAGAAAGAGTTTGAAAGAAAATGTTGCTGTATAATAAGAATAGACATGTTCCAGTGGTTCCGTCGTGTGGAAATAATGATATATGAAAGATTGACAAAACAGATTGTAAATTTGTTTTGTACACGAATGCAAAAGAGTTTTTTTATAGATCCTAAAAATAATTGTGAATGTAATTTTTGGCATTTAACAGGGCTAAAAAACAAGAAAGCCGTCGAAATCAAGGCGCCACTAAAATCTGTGGTGTTACGCTCGCTGTCCGCATTCGCAACAGTGAGATCTGAGAAAGAGTTTTAAAGAATGTGTTGGCGTAAAAATAAGAAAAGACATGCTCTGATAGTTCAGTCATTTGGAAATAATGATAGATGAAAGTTTGACAAAACAGTCATCTATAGTTCTTAAAAATAATTATGAATGTAATTTTGTATTTTTTTGGCATTTAATAGTGCTAACTTTTATTTTTTGTTTCAGGTAAGAACCAGACTGAAGCAGTAGATAAGTAAAAGTTAGATTATTTTGACAACGAGAACATCTGGTATAACAAGTCTCAGCGTCACAAGAAATAGCTTTCCAAACTTTCATTTTGCTGTGACGACAGAGGTGGAAATGTGACAACTCCATCCTCCTAATCATCACTACATAGTATAAAACAACGTCACTTCCACTGTCTCGATGTCAATTTGTATGCTTAAATCTTAAAAAACTACGCAACGGATTTTGATGCGGTTATTTTAATAGATAAATTGATTAAAAAGGAGGTTTATATGTAAATTTTATACCCGTGCCGGGTCGGACAGCTAGTAATCTAATAATTTGGATAACAAACAGTCAGTCAGATTAAGTTGTTGAGTCTAGCAATAACCAGATTTGAAACATTGTCAAAAGTATTTTGTGAAAATGTGAAAATTTATGTATTTTGGTATGTTTCAATTTCCCCGTGTTGAATCAGAATCAGAATCAGAAAAATCTTTATTCACTTGAACCATACAAGTGGTATTTGTGCGAGTCGACATTTTTTTAAACTTCGGAATCGCGGCCACACACTGAGAAGATCCGAGCTCCTTTGCAAAATAGACCATCTGCTTTACTTCTACATATTAACGCCGTGACAACGGAGTAGGTGGTAAAGTTTAGCAGCA
>NJDC01011383.1:0-31074 GCA_002245475.1 Calephelis virginiensis | reverse complement strand
TTTTTGGATACATTTTGACTAAAATGTTGTAACTAATTTTCATGTTGAACTGGTTGACGCTAGTGGCTTTGGTCACGTATTTTTACTAAAATATTGTAATTAATTTTCATGTTCAACTGGTTGTAGCTCGTGGCTTTGGCCACGTATTTTTACTAAAATATTGTAACTAATTTTCATGTTGAACTGGTTGTAGCTCGTGGCTTTGGCCACGTATTTTTACTAAAATATTGTAACTAATTTTCATGTTGAACTGGTTGACGCTCGTGGCTTTGGCCACGTATTTTTACTAAAATATTGTAACTAATTTTCATGTTGAACTGGTTGTAGCTCGTGGTCTTGCCAACGTATTGTTACTAAAATGTTGTAACTAATTTTCATGTTGAACTGGTTGTAGCTCGTGGTCTTGCCAACGTATTGTTACTAAAATGTTGTAACTAATTTTCATGTGAACTGGTTGACGCTCGTCAATGGGCAATAGGTTTGCTACCTATCACCTTGTGGGGCTTAAAGTGTCTTTGGCTAGTCGTGGGTGTCCTGATTGTATGTTTTCCTATCTCTTGGGGGATATGGGCGCGAAGATATTATTTGTCTCTCTTCCCATGCTACAACTGAAATAAACAATTGAAAGTATACGTCTCAAAGAAGCAATTATCGCCCACTGTGGTCTAGCGGTTCAGGTGTTGAACTTGACTGCATGGGGTCCCGGGTTTGAATCCCGGGTCGGGCAACAAAAAGAAAATTTGGGTTTTCCAATTTTTTAATAAAAAAACGTTGCTCGTGATCGGATAGATGCCCGGTTATATGCTTCGGCTAGTCGTGGGTGCCCTGGTTGTGCCTCTGCCTACCTCTTCGGGGATATAGGCGTGAAGATACTTTTTTTCTCTTTAAAGAAGCAATCTACTCGTAATACACAACATTATGTTCAGATTGAAATCTTCATAATTCAATTACTTTATAAAATAAGTCACTTTGTGCTCAAAGAAAGATATTGCAAAAGATAGTCCTTGGCAGATTTTAATGCAATTACTCTTGATACAGCTACTTATTAAGTCATCTCATAATAGTAAAGCGAGATTTTATATTCATTAACAGCTTTAATTTTCCTTTAGACTTTTAATTTTATGAGAATCTTTTAATAGAAAAATCAATTGTTGTTCGTAAGTCCCGCTAAAACTCGAAAACAGTTTTATCAATTTGAAACAGTTTTTTTTAATTATTTGTGAAAATCCAGGGAAGGTTTAAAAGATAGGAAATAAGGAACGCTAGTAAAAACTACATCACAACTTTTTCGATATACACAGAAAGGGTGAAACGAAGCTGGCCAATTTTCTAATAAAAACGTTAACCCGGAATTAGAAGAATTGCCCGATTGGCGATATGTTTACCAACAATCATATTATGGGAGCTAGTTAGCACCTGTGGCTAATCGTGGGTTATAAGCTTACTTCTCTGCCTACCACTTCAAGAATGCTAAATTGGCGATTAGAGATCTACCTTTAAATAAGTTTTAAAAATGTATAAAAGCAAAACTATGTCAAAAAGACTAACGGTCTTAGAGTATTTGGAAGATAAACATGCTTGGGGATAGAGGTTTCAATCTCCCACTACAATTTATAATGTGCTGTGATGAATATGAATTAAAGTCAGATTGTATTTTATATTTTTGATCTCGTTTATATTGTAACTATTATTATTGAAAAAAGACAAGCCCGCTGAGTTTCTTTCGCCGGATCTTCTCAGTGTATAGCCGCGATCCGATCCGGTGGTAGTTTAAAAAACGTCGACGCGCTCAAATACTACTTGTATGATTCAAGTGAATAAATATTTTTCTGATTCTGATTCTCACTTTGTTAATAATATTGACCAGTCTATAATAAACATTACCTGTATTGATGATCAGATAAATGACCAAATTACTTTCCTACCAAGAATTTTAACCGATTTCAAACAATTGGTTCTTAATTCGACTGTTGGTATCTTTCTTTCTTCAATTATTTTTATTGTTTGTTTGTTATACGATTACTCTGTCAATCGCCAATCGATTTCGATGGTTCTTATTTAGAAAGATGATTCCGATGTGGTTCCGTATTTTTTTATGATATTGATATTTTTTTATGATATATATTAATTTTATAATAATCCGACTAGTGATTTAATAAATAAACTTAACTTAATAAAGTATATTATGTTTTAGTTTATGCTTACGATCTCATCTATCATAAACAAAAAGTATCTTCACGCCCATATCCCCGAAGAAGTAGGCAGAGGTACAACCAAGGCACCCACGTATAGCCGAAGACACTAAGTCCCACAATGTCATAGGTGACAAGCCTATCGCCAACCGGGCACATTTCCAATCCCGACCAACATTTTTTTATTAGAAAATTGGAAAAATCCAATTTTGTGTTGGCACATACCCGACCGGGATTCGAACCCAGGACCTCATGCAGTCAAGTCCAACACCCGGACCGCTAGACCACAGAGGACTCTATGATAAGAGGAGGGATGTTGAATAAAAGTATACTCGTTTAGAAAAACTTGAAATTATTCGTTATTTTTCAAAAAAATGATGATAAAATCGCGACGTGGTACCTAATTAAATAGTTGAAGATGGTGTTTGCAGTTTTAGTGAGCTTTATCATATAAGAGGTGAACGTCGATTTATGTCACTAACGGTCACACTCAGAGACATTAATTATCTTTTAATCAGTCATGAAGTTGATATTTTCTCTACAAAATTGTGGCTTAATATTGGATTAATTATCAATTGATTTCTCTGAGAGCGGCGGCAACACTTTAGTTTTTTTACTTTATCTGTTCCTAACGCCAGAACGACAGCGTTAGTCATTGTCCTTTTTCTGTTCAAATAAGAAAAAGAAAAAAATATTTATTTGCGGAATATGAGTGTTACAAAGATGTTACAAAATTATTTAAGCGTTCCTACATATTCTACCAACTTGTGGTGTGCAAATATTTTAATATGTTTTTAATAATTTATTCACGATTTACTATTTACACACTGTTTTTTGTTTGTTTTGAGATTATATGATTATTTATTAATACACACAATTTTTAGAATGTAAATTAATTTATCCCTATCTACCGTAAACTACCTTATTAAAATAGCTAGTTAATTTTATACACAAAAAGCTTGATACTGCAGCCACAAGTTGGCAACGCATTATTATCATTTTTAGTCTCTGAGATGCGTATTTATAATCATAAGGAATACCGTCTGCATATATGCCTTTTACTTCCATAAAAACATCATAAACTTCCTCATGAAAGATCCGATAAGTGGTTGTGAGTTTTTATATATATGTATAGCAAAACCTGCTGATAAGGTCAAAATCAAAATTTGTTAAAACCTTTATTTTAAGAAAAAAACATAAAAATTTGTTCCTTATCGCCCAAGTAGGCATTATTTGGCCAATAAGGAAACTTACCTGTACGTATCCCGTAATAAACATAAAATAAAGATACAGCCGTATCGTTAACCGTATTGGTGAACAGATTTTGATGCGATTTTTTTCGTATGGAAGCTTATGCAATCAAGATAGTTCTTAGCTACATAACTTATAAGTTTTGTTGGGGCTTATCAAACAAAATATGACCGCTCCTGTTGCTCTGAATTTTATAAAATTTTAGATTATAAATTCAAGACTCTGCATTTCATATTAAAAGTCTGTTTAAAACTTTTCAACTCCGAGATACGGGAACAGACAAAATAAAAAATGTTCTGGCTTCGAAAGCGTTCCATCCAACATTTCCATTTTCTGCAAATTCATCAACATAACCAAGTAAAATTGAACAAACTTTAAATGAAACTAATTTACAAAACGATTTAAATGGGTTTTCCTCTTTTTCTTCTTCCCTATAAAAAAATATCTAATATTCCCGAAGAGGTACAACCATGACACCCACGACTAGCCGAAAATAGTAAGTCCCACAATATGATAGTTGGCAAGCCCATCGTCAACCGGGTACACATCTAATCATGAATAACTTATGCTTTTGTTAAAAAATTAAAAACAATACTCATTTTCAAAATGTTTTGTTGTTCGACCCGGGGATCGAAATCGGGACCTCAAGAAGTCAAGGCCGACGCCGGACGATAGAGCATAGAGGCGACACCTATAAGAACAGGGAAGTTTTGATAAGCACATAATGTAAACACTGTTCCTGTTATTTTTTGGCAGTCCAGTGTTGGCATGAACTACATAAATTCTCGGGCTCGACACTTATCAAAAACCACAAAGTGTGGATATAGACACGATGATTTGTCAGCTTTCAAATTGTGAGAATAACGGCCAATGTTAATAATGTATTTCAATCTAATGGATTTCAAGCAATCTAGGTAGCTGCGTATCCGGCGGCCTATCCCATACCTAATTGATACCATATTTATCCTGTCCACTGATATGTTATTGGCAAGCGATAACATAAAAATGGATCAAAATATCAATCTTGGACAGGAAGTTTTGGATTAGGATTGATTATTAATATTGGCCGTAAAGCAGCTTCGGCTCATCGTGGGTGCCCTAGTTTTATATCTATCTATCTTGAGAATACGGGCACGAAGATACCAAGAAATCCAATTACGTCAGTAAACAAACGAAAACTTTAAAAAAAGGAAAACAAGCGCTACAATAACATTTTATTTATTTTTTAAGCTCAATATTAGCTATTTTTGTATTTATGTAAGAATAATATATCGTAATAAACTAGTATTAATTGGAACTAATTCGCAGAATAAATTAAACAGTTTTCCCTTTTTCCGCCGCATTGGAGCAAGGTTATTCGCAAATAAGTCGCTGCTGCATACACAGAGTAATTAATTAAAACAGGATAAGGAAACGTAATATAAGTATGTGTAAACGTAATATAACCAATTGGCAGTAAGTCTGTTGTGAACAAAGTAGACAATTTTTTTAATACTAGGCAAACGAGCAAGTAGGTCACCTGATAGAAAGTGATCATCGCCGCCCACGGACATCCGCAACACCAGGAGTATCACAGATGGGTTGCATCTTTAAGAAATGAGTACGCTTTTTTCCTTGAAGGTTCCTAAGTTAATTCATTTGTGAATGCCGCCCTCGGTAACTGATTCCACAAAGGTGTTATGCGGGGTAAGAAAAGTCTTCGGAATCGCAGAGTTATAGAACGCCACTCATCAAGATGATGGGCATGATACTTTAAAATCTAACGCGATGTCCGAAGGTGGAAATCAGCGACTGGAATCAAACCAAACAACTCCTCGGAGCATTCAGCATGATAGAAGCGGTAGACAACACCGTGACCCAATATAAATTTTAGATGTATGCTGTCTTTTTTAAATAAACAAAAAAAATAGACATGGAGAGATGGAGCTATATATTGCTACTGGAGATTTCAATCCCAACAAAAATCTGTTGCTAATTGACATCACATGACTCTCGAAAAGAGAGTTTAGTAAATTCGAGTCAGTCTCTCTTTGATTTACCGACCTCTTTTTCTAAAGGACAAAGGCCAAAACGTATTTACTTATAACTTATGCATTTAAAAATCGAGTCCTAATAAACATAGTAAATGTTTTTCTATGTTTTATTATTATGCCATTATGATTTGACATTTTGAAAGAAGTTATTTAAATATTGTACTACAATGTACATACGCGGAGTATGCATGCACAAATGCACGGAGTAGTTATCGAGGGCCAGACCTCACGATCCTAACAAACCTGTCTAGCTTCCTTCAAATTCATTACTCTTTTCATACTAACACGCCGGTTTCGGTGACTCTTGACACCATCCTCGGATAATGTCCGAGTGTTCTGATCGTGGAACGTCAACCTTGGTCTACCCGGGTACGTACATCCGTCCACATTGTACTGTATATCTGCTTTATCAATCTTTAATCGGTCATTCTATCCACATGACTGAACAAGCGAAGCATGGCCTTTTGCATTTTAACATTTTTTCAATCCTACTCTTTCTCAGATCTCACTGTTATGAATGCGTTCAGCGAGCGTTAAACCACAGAATTTCCGAAGCGCTCTCATTTCGACTGCATTTATCTAACTTTCATGATTTAAAAAAAAAAACAAAGATAATATTTCGCCACAGGAATTTAATTCTCAACAGCTCAAAAGGTTAAAGCAGAGGTTCTCAAACTTATTTCATGTTACGCCCACTTTGAAAATAAGTTGTTTTGTAGCGCCCCCCCCCTCGTTTTTTTTCTATAACCTCAATAACATATTTGTTGCGCCTAGTTTAAAAAAATCATTTTTTTCAAGATTTATACCGCCCCCCTCTAGGCTTCCAGCGCCCACAAGGGGGCGTTATCGCCCACTTTGGGAAAGGCTGGGTTAAAGTATTATATATAATAGCTTGAGACAAAAGGTTACAGATTCAAGTCTGTCAAATTTTGTTTTTTCTTTTTAATTTATAGAGATATAATAATTATTGAAAATAGATCATGAGGGATGGCACAGTTAATATATGTCGAATATCTAGTGAGTCTATAGGCATTTTGTTTCCGTTTGTTCCGTGCTACCATTAGTGATTGCTTGCTCAGCACATAACCAAATAGCCAAGATTACTCACCAGCAACTAGCACTTCGATTAAGACTGTCGTTTTGAAGTGCCATACTATAAGTAAACACCTATTGAGTGCCAAATTCAATAAGGAGTCAGCGAACACACCTAACTACCGCAAGGTTCGGGTTCGCTTCCCGAAGGAGGCATTTGTGTAATGAACATTTAGATATCTGTGTTTTCGGTTCTGAGTGTACCAAACTTACTCTGGTATTAAAATATTCCTATTGTCTTACTACCCCTACACAAGCATACAATATGATTTTGGAATTTGTATTAACATGAAAATAATTAAACATCTCCTACCCATAAAGTATAAGTGTGCCAATTTGTATGCTCCTGCGTCCTCACAATTTTCGTAAAAAAGGGGTATAAAGTTTTGGCATCACGTATTAACATATAGATATTTATCTTATCCTTTTGATTCTGTATTTATGATATTCTGCCTGGAATTAAAGCAAAAGAGATTAAAGAAGAATTTATGAAAGGAATATCTGTATCCTAGAGAAATAATATTGATATTGTTGAGTTTTATTGAAGAATTCACGACAATATTTTGTTGAATTGCGTCTTTAATAAGACCGCTTTGCTTGTCTGCAAATTTATCTTTGAATAGAACTTCTTAACCTCTACTAGAGCCGGTTGCGCTATTGCGAAACCATCATTAGCTGCTTGTTCACTGACCTTGAATGAATGAATGAATGAGTACAGTTTAGTTTGCACCTAAACTTAAAGGTAATACACATTCTTTCACTTATAATATTTAACTTAGGTGCACAAAGGCGGTTTTATCGCTTTAGAGCGATCTCTGCCAGGCAACCTTAAACTTTATTCGTTTTTTCTACTAATAAACGTGGACTAACTTGGGAGTAAAATTTTGTTAATGTTATAGTCTGTATCACGGTGTATTGAAGACTATAACACTAAGTTGAACCTTGGTGTACTGTACTCTGTATTTAATAATAATACGTTATGAGTGCAGATAAATTACAAAAAGTCCCTGAGAATTTAAGATCCAAACTTTATTTGAACATCTGGTGCTATATTCGATTAGAAAACCTAGTATTTATTGTTTTTAAAATCATAAATTGGGTGTAAGTAACGTCAAACTTGCTTTTAAACATCTAAACATAAGTAACAATTAATAAAAGAATAAAAAAAATGTGTTTAATTAAACTTGTAATAAATCAGAGATGATAGCCTTAACGTATTCTCCATACAAACTTCTACCTACAGGTTATACAAACTACTTTTTTTATAAAGTGCCCTATGTTTAGCCTCGAGTTTACAAGAAAATTTAAAATAAATTTTATACGATCCTTATATGTATTATGTGTGGCTTGTTGAAAAAAACTTCGATACTAGGCCAATGACGCGCCTTCAACATAGGTGTCAATAAGCTGCGGTTTTCTCTTACAGGGAGTTGTATGAAATTGCCATTAATTGAAAATTCAAATTATAGTTTTAATGTTAAAGTGTAAATTACAATATGAGTCTATCATTATTTATTATTTTTAGTGGCTATTAAGTAATTCAACTTTTGTTTCACTTTTCACTCTGATATAAAGAAAAAATCCCTTTTTTGTTTTTTAAACAAAATTAGATTGGTTCTTGTCCTGCATTTGAAATCATTATGTTCCAGAAATTCGTTATTTGAGTTGGCTAACCTAGATAGCCTCGGATTTATACGTTGTATGACGCCCAAGGCAATAATTATGTGGCCGAATGCTTATATCCCAGGTCAACATTTAAGAAGGTTGTATACCTTCCTGAATGTTAACCTGGGATATAAGCTCACAAGATTTTGGTAGAAATTCGTGCAGTAGCTTTTGCAACAACAGTGGACAGATGAACAGACAAAAAATTACTCTCGTCTTTGCTTCTTTACCCTTTATACAATACGTAGCAATTGCTGTTTTAACATACTTCTTAAACATATTTAGTTTTATTAATGTTTCGTTACAATATGTGATTAGTGAGTAGTAAATACAGATAAAAAAGTTTCTTCGTGCCTATATCCCCAAAAATTATATTGAAGACACTGAATCCCACAAACCGGTCACATATCCAATACCTGGCAACGTTATTTTATTTGAAAATTGGAAGTACTCATTTACAATTTTGTATAAACTTATTCATTCATTACATTAAATCTTCCCGCTTTATCTTATCGGTTTAGACACGGTACCACACTGACATTTGTGTGTGATTTTATCTACTCTGTAAATAAAGGAAAATCAAAAACTATGTTTCATTTGCCACAACATTGGAGCCAGTTTATTAGGTAATAAACTGGCGTTGACACAGAGTAAATAATTACTAGGGTCAAGATAAACGGAACAGATGGAGCCAGGACATTGATGTTGAACAGACGCTTGGGGTAGCTAAAAACAAATTGTTTTGTCTAGGATTGGATCAGTCCTTTGTTAGAACATGTTAGGGGGTGAGACGACAATTGTAGATTTATCTAGGTCCACTAAGCTAACTCTACCTATTTGTGCTTCAAAAAGTTGCGATTTATGTTAAAAATCGTCAGATGCTGCTATTACGATAAGTATCCCACCGGGCTCTATTCTTGTACCATTTTTGTTGTTTGTTTATATTAATGGCTTACCTTAATAAGTAAGAGACAAACATGAAATCGTATGTGTGCAGATGACACTTCACTTATATTTGAATTGAAAAGATAACTGGCTTTAATTAAGTAAAAAAAAAGAAGTAGATCAAATTTTTAACGCTAAATGTAAGGCAATTAGAAACTAATGTACAACTTAATAGGAACAAGCTGGACATTGTAAATTCCACAACGTTTTTAGGAGTGGAGTTAGTAGTTACGATTGATAAAAAATTGAAATCGCTAGGATGGTTTGTTTTAGTTATTTTCATAGCATAATTTCAAATAGAATTCACTGGGGGAATTCTGCCGAGGTAAATACTATATTTATTTTACAAAAAAGAGCCATAAAGGTAATTCTTAATCTAGGTCAAAGAGTTACCCTAAAAGAAAAATTCAAAGAAATCAAAATTTTAACTCTAATATCCCAGTATATATTTGAAAATATAATATATGTTCACAGAGTAACTCATTCTTTCATGGGCCAATGTATACGGTTTACAATAAACTTCCAGATTATATGAAAGACCTTCCAATTAATAAATTCAAGAAATGTGTTCGGTTAAAATTATACAAAAATGTTATTATACCACTGCTGAATATTTAGCAGATAAATTCGCACTTCTTTATTTCTATTTCATCACTTTAATTTTAGGATACATATTTTACTACGAGGAACAAAGAAAATCTCGCTTAGTTTCCTGCCGAATCTACACAGTGTGTGGCCGCATCCCGATCCGGTGGTAGTTTTAGTATTATATAGATGCGTGAAAGTGCCTTTTGTAAGGTTTAATGTAAATAAAAATATTTTTTTATTTTTATTTCTATTACTTACATTTACTGAGTTAACAGACATTATCCAGTCCTTACTATGAACACTGATTTTATTCAGAACCTTCTCCGAGTGTTAACTTACACAGCAAAAAAAACAGAATTGATGTTCAAAGGGCACATCAATTTTCATATATATCATGTATATTTCAGAAAGAAAAATGTACACGTTGCTCTTGCGAATGTGTTTAGCTTACAGCCTTAATTCGCCAATGATATTCACATCCTTCGCGCTAACAATAGCTATAAACTATATATAGTGCAGCAAATATGTTTTAATTTTTTATACTGAAATTTAAATACATGGAAACATATAAAACTTGCGTCACCTATAGCAAAATATCAGGTAGTTTTAGACACATGCATTTAGATTCCAACTTTAAGAACGAGAAACCAATACAAATCAGGACAGCAGTCTATTTGTTTTCTGTCTAATAACAAAAAAATCTTGTGTAAATTAATCCGCTTCCATATTCTTCAAACCCGAATACGACAGTCGGGAGCACTAGCTTCATGAAGACAATAAAAAGAGTATTATGTTATTACTTACGTATACGTAGTACGAGCACGTATACGTAGTTATACTACTAAATTTATACTAACATATTATATGCGAAAATCTGTCTGTTACGCGTTCACGGTTAAACCACTGCACCAATTTTGACTAAATTATATACACATCTAGTCAAAGACCCCGACTCCAACATGGGCTACTTTTATTTTAAAAATAATTTAGCAGAAGAATGTATTAGTATTTGTACAAAATGACGAAGTTTCAGGTAAATAGATAATAACAATCTTCTTTCTTTTACTTTCAATGCTGTGAAACTCTGGAATTCATTGCCTTATGAAATTCGGAGTATTCATTCATTAACAGTTTTTAAAAAGGCAGTAATGGAGCGTTTTGGTGTATAATTAATTAGCATGTTGGCACTTTAGTCATAATTAGTAATTTAGTTTGTGAGTGTTTTTTTTTGTAAAGTAAGTTTTTGTATTGTGCACTGTATGTTCTACATTTCTTTTATTTTCACTATTTTGGGTTTGCTGGAAGAAATCTCTTTTAGAGATAAGCTCGCCTTTTGTATAATGTTACATATTTACTTGTTTTCTGACTTTTTGTGTACAATAAAGAATTAAAGAAAGAAAGAAAGAACAATACCAGACAAAACCATTACATAAGTTAGATTTAGAATTCAAGTTTCGGGTAGTTAGATAATAACAATACCAGAAAAACCCACAATCTAAGTTAGTTTTAGAATTCAAGTTGCGGGTAAATAAATAATAACAATACCAGACCAACCCATAATCTAAGTTAGTATTAGAATTCAAGTTCTGAGTAAATAGATAAAAACCATATCAGACCAACCCATAATCTAAAGTAGTATTAGAATTCAAGTTGCGGGTAAATAGATAATAACAATACCGGACCCATAATCTAAGTTACTCGTAGAACTAGAATTCAAATCATTTGAATACGATCTCAATGCGCATTACGTAAGCTATTAGAGACCACACTGGCTTCGGAATGTATATAATCCCGTAGCATCCGTATCTCAGATATCCAGATATGTTTGAGGACAGATTAATCACCGGGATCGAGCACTTGACCTAAATGGGTCGATTATGTTTATATCGGTATAGTGCTTCTGAATGTTTTGATTTTGAATATTTGTACATGTTATTGGAAACTTTGAAATGTGTTTAACCAAATCGTGTTGAGTAAGAGATATTAGTCATCGAGAACCAAACATTTATCTTATATGGGTCATTCGTTTTGTATCGAAATATTGAGCTGCTGACTGCTTTAAGTTTTTCTAATATTTGTATCTATTATTTTGAACTTGAAAATGTATATTATATTTGAGTCAATGCAGAGATATTTGATGATATCTCTATCATCAAGAACCGATCACTGGAACTAAATGGTTTTTATATTAATATAATATTTACTTCTAACTTAGAATTTCTGAAAACTTCGGTGGAGCAGAGACCGTCTCAAACTTCTTCTCGTAGTCGTAGTCGTAGTAGCAGTAGGTACATAGAAGTTGCAAAACGCATCGGGGCAGTCAGTCCTCAGTTTTCAGTATTTAAGTTTTCCTCGTGTTGGTCCAGACGCCTTCGCAGAACAGACCATCTGCCTTCCTGCTAGGCAGCTTGTAAAATGCGAGCATAGGCTTACCGTTACTAGCACCGTGACATCTGACTAGGTGGTAGAGTTTCGCAGCGACTCACCCGGATTGGTACCACCGTCTTACCTATTCCTGCCGCCATAACGTTATGACGTATTCCGGTTTGGAGGGTAAGGTAGCCGGTAAATTGACCTTTGCTCGAGGCCTAACATCCCGGCCTCAGGTTGACAACGCACCATTATCAGCTTTGGTGTCTCTAGGCGGCGTGAATTTCTTACCATTAGGAAATATGTCTGCTTGTTTGCCTTTCACTATCATAAAAAAATGACTCATTCTTAGAAACATCATGACATAGCTCATTCTAAGAAATACATTTGTTTGTTGATAATTATTATTAATTTACGGAATAAATATTATTATATTGTTGGAAAAATTAGCTCTTATCAAGACATGTAACTAGGTAAATATACCACACACCACTTTTTGTTTACTTTTTTTACTTTACTTCTTATTTACTTTACTTTCTTGATCTACCACAGCCTTTCCCAAAGTGGGCGATAACGCCCCCTTGTGGGCGCTGGAAGCCTAGAGGGGGGCGGTATAAATCTTGAAAAAAATGTTTTTTTTTAAACTAGGCGCAACAAATATGTTATTGAGGTTATTGACAAGAAAAAAACGAGGGGGGGGGCGCTACAAAACAACTGATTTTCAAAGTGGGCATTACATGAAATAAGTTTGGGAACCTCTGATCTACCACATTGCGCTGTCTAAAAATTTTTATAACTATTCATACAATTAACAATGAAATATTATGTTTCAATCCCCGAAAGAAAAAGAGGCGTGGAATAAGTTTTAAAAGTGTAAGTTTAACGTCACTGTGTGTACTAATTTCAATGCGGATTTGTTTTTTTTTTGAAAAAAATAATTATTTTAAAACTTCAGACATACTAAAGCTACAGAGTAATAGTCAATAATAGTCAGAATAAAATGTATGGAGCATTAGTGAATAATATGTTTTGAAGAAAATAGGCGAAGGTGAGGCGTAATAGACAGCAGAACTCATTAATACGTCTTTTTTTATTTTAATAATTTTACTATAATTCAGAAGTCATAAAGTCATAACTAAATAAATAAAACAGCAAAGTATTAGCAACTGTACCTTACTACAAAAACTAGCATATGTGCGATATTGTGATACACTGAACGCACACTGGCTCACAACCTTACATACAAAATTTTGCTTCTATGTCGCGAATCACCTCGTGTTCAGAGAGGATTATAAGTTTGGTGCAATCTCTATACAGGGTTACTTAAAAGGACCAGCCAAATTTTAATATAAGGGGATAAAGGATTAAATGATAATGATTTTTTAATATTTTTCGACATTGTAATATTTACTTTGATAAACATTCATTTAAAACAGTCCACAAAAATACTTCTCTTGTTGTCATGCTACGTCCTACCTAGTCCTAGTCATGACGTCACTAGCCTACGAATGCAGCTGCCGTCGGTGGAAACCAGTTTGCTAATACTATGACCATTCATCTCATATTTTGCGTTGGATAAGTACTATAAACTGTTTTTTTTTAACTTTATAATTACTTTATAGATCGAAAGTATTGTCGATTCCGAATCGTTTCTCAAAATTTGGCTGGAACTTTAAATTTCACCCTGTATAATATATAATTTAACGTCGAGTCATATCGCCAATATGTATTTTTTCTTAACTAGAAAGATCTTTTCCTTCCCATTTCTTTAAGTCTTCTACAAAACTTATATACATTTTACGTGACCAAACCAGCGATGTTATAATTAATGATAAAGGTGGAACTCCTCTGGGTGGTTCTAAACCTGTATTTATTAACACTTGAACTACTCTGTTAAATGGCTTCTAAATGAGTTGTCGCCGTAAATTATACAGTTTACCTAAAATTTGATTTATCTTGGCATGACTTGATAACCTCGTAGGCCGAGGGGTTAGCGTACAAGCTCTTGTTCGATTCCATTGTGTGATGACCATTTAGATGTCTGTAGCGACTTTGTTTTATACTACGTAATGATGCCTGATCACTACGTAGTCTAAAACAAAGTTGCTTCCTCTGTCCTTATGTCCCTTTGTATGCTTCAATCTTAAAACTACGCAACGGACTTTGATGCGGTTTTCTTTAATAGATAGAGTAATTGAAGAGGAACGTTTGTATGTATATTTTATACCCTTGCGAAGCCGGGGTGGACCGCTAATTTTTATATATAAGAAGAGGCAAACTAGCAAATGGGTCACCTGATGGAAAGTGATCACCGCCGCCCATGGACATCCGAAACACCAGGAGCGTCACAGATGCGTTGCCGATTCTTTGCTTGAAGGTTCCTAAGTCAAATTCGTTTGGTACCGCCCTCGTTAAGTGATTCCACAAAGGTGTTGTGCGGGCTAAGAAATATCTTCAAAATCGCATAGTTGTAGATCGCCACCCATCAACTCAGCAGCAGGAATCTAATCAAACAACTCATCAAAGTATTCCCCATGAAATATGCGGTATAAAATATTGAGTGATGCAATACCTCTACGCGACGCAAAAGCTTCAAGCCGATTAGAAATTGTCCGATCATTGGCAATGAGAGACGCTCTACCTCAAAACCTCGTAACATATACTTTGTTGTATGGAATCGAGAATAGAGTAAGTCAGAAAAAGCATGAAAATAGAATAAATGCTGTCGAAATTAGAGCGCAATGAAAAATCTGTGATGTAACGCTCACTGAAAGCATTCGCAACAGTGATATCCGAGAAAGAGTTAGACTGAATGAAATTGTTGATATGAAGCTGAGACAAGGGACGAGTGGTTGGTTCGGTGTTATCGAAAGAATACCAGATGAATTATTTACAAAACAAATACACAATGCATATGTGGATGGATGTAGGTACCCAGAGACACCTAGGTTGACATTCCACGATCAAATCTCTTGGGTTTTACGACTCCGAAACCAGCGTGCTTAGAATCTCTTGGTCTCCTCAGAGACGTTGGATTTATGTGCTTATACTATAGTTTATATAGTATCAATATGGTACCTACTACATTTGGCCTCAGCACAACGTGATGATGTGACGGTTTCCATCCACACCACCTTTATACTTGGGCGTTTACAACTATTTGCTCGCACACCGTTTTCAGTGGTCTATTCACCTATTCAACATATTAACAGCAAAAAGCGAAACTATGCAATGGAATATATTTTTTTTAAGAAGTAGGTTGATAAATTTTTTAGGACCAACATCGTACATGCTGATAATTCTAGTTGTTGCAAATGTTTAAAAGCAGTAGAGACTTCTTTCCATAAGGGGGCCCACTCGCCTGTATGCCTGTTTTTATGAACCAATCCTATTAATGTTATAAATTCGAAAGTTTGTATGTTTGTTTGTTTGTAACTTCACGCTAAAACTGCTAAACCGATTTTCATGAAATTTAGTATACCCGTAGAGGGTAACTTGGATTTACACATAGAATAGTTACTATGAAGAAAAAATATTTCTGTGGGACCATTAATCACGCGGGCAACGCCGCGGGCAACAATTATTAAAAAAAATATGCCTCTGTGGTCCAGTGGTCAGGAGGTGGACTTAACTTCTTGAGGTCCTGGTTTCTATCCCGGGTTGGGCAACAAAAACGAAAACTTATATTTTAATAAAAATAACGTTTCCCGATATTGGATATGTGTTTCGTTAGCGATAAGCTTGCCGCCAATTACATTGTGGGACTTAGTGTTTTCGGCTAGACGTGAATGGCTTAGTTGTGCTTCTGCCTACTATGCAGTATATATATGAGCGTGAAGATACTTTATCATAAAAAAACCACACAAAATAGCCACGAAGTTATTAATTAAACTTCATCGGATATTATTGACTTTCCGTTACAATGAACAGAGATTCGATCATTGCTATAAATAAATTAGCGATAATTTAATTAAGGCGAAGTCCTCCAAAAGCATTCATACTTTTACTTTGTTGAATATTCTTTTGTGAATAATATAATAATAGCCTTAATTGTAATTTTATATTCACTGGTTTTTGAAAATTTTAAAATGTTTTTAATAGGATAGTAGCAGACAAAATTGGAGCTTAAGGCTGGGACAACTGCTTCTGCTACGATCTTTTCTCGCTTCTAACAAGATCAGTGATTCGACAAACATCTGTCAGGCTTACACAGCAGTCTGTAAATCGTTACGGACACGCCATGTATTGTAAATTAAAAAAAAATCAACCGTATAGGTGACAATGCTACTTTTCTACGCGACGTAATCTGTCATTATAAACCAAAAAGTACAAATAAAAAAAACCAAAGAGTTCATCTAAATGTCAAGATTTGTCAAATTTTGATTGACGCAAAAGTCAAAATGAAAATTGTTAAATTTTCAAATTATTTAAATAGTTTTGTTTTAAGAAAAATAGTTGCCTTGATTTAATTTGCCTCTTTAAATCTACGAAAGCATAACGTTCTCGTTTTGTTAAGTATTTTATTACCCGCCACATAAAAAATGTGCTTTATAACAGTGTGCAATAGTTTGGTAAAAACCTGAAAATTTGGTCTGGGCATCAGACTTCTACCGTTGAACCACAAGAATCAGGTAATTACATTTAAAAACTACTACTGTTGATAGTATCATTATTACATGTACATAACTAAACATGGACATTGACAAAAATCGATTTCTGAAATTACCTACTTAACTTTATTTCTATATACCTATTCTTCCCTCCTCGTGGGAGTTAGCAAATGTTGCAAACAGATTTATTATTATGATTTAATTAAAAGACTAATATGTTTTTAGATGACGAGGCGACTACTTCACTTCAAGAAAACATGACATTGCCCTGCCCGTTCACTACCGCTTCAATAAAATTGTTGATACTTAAATGATAAGTTGGTATGTATGTTTTGTTTAATTGTTGTGTATAGTACGTACATGAAACTTGCACTCGTACTCTGTCGCCTCTGTAATCTAGTGGTCTAGGGTAAGATTCGACTAAATCAATATGTGTATATGTGTTCAATTTCAAAAATAAAAGCAACGTTGCCCGGGACTGAACATGTGCCCGGTTGACGATAGGCTTGCCATCTGTTACATTGTGAGACTTAGATCTTCAGTTAGTCGTGCAAGAGATCCCACAGACGCGTTACCGACCGCAAATAATAACTACGATTTTTTGTTGTAAAGGCCCAGGTTTGGAATGCATTAGGTAATAATACCGTTATATCTGGTTGTAGTGTAGTGTAAAAGTGTGTAGTGTAGTGTAAAAGTCCGAAAGTGTAGTAGGTGATAAGAAATGTCTTCAGAATTACAAGGTGCTAAATATCAATGTGATGTGCATACACAAATCTTTTAATTTTGACGCAATGCTCGATGGTGAAACTCAACGGAAGATACTAAGTCCTCCAATGTCTCAATTTTGACTTTCTCAAAGAGCGTTCGTTAATTTAATATTATTTTCAGGTCATGGAAAACTCGGGTGTGCAGAGCAACTCGGTAGCATCAGCATTGTGCTAGACATCATGTTATATTTACAATAATGTATTGCATTATTGAAATATCTTTGACAGAAAGTAAATAAAATGTGAATAAAATCATTGTTTTTTTTATTATAATAGTCACATTGAATTTATTAATAACGTGGAATAGCCTGCCTGCTTTTTTCATTTTAAAACTTGGCTGTATAGATAACTTCTCAGCTTCTTGAGCTTACTTGCAATTAAAAAAAGAAATACAAATGTTAGATGTCGAGTTCAATTCTAGCATACGGTTGAACGCCAATGTTCACCAGATGGAGGTCTAAACGTATACGTAACGGTTACGGATTATAGGATATTTATTTTTTTGTAAATGTAAGAATATTTGTACGTACCCATGGAAACCTAGGTTGACATTCCACAACCAAATCGCTTGGCTATTCCAGGTTGTTGTCAAGAGTTTCCGAAACCAGTGTAATGAATGTAGAGGAAGCTGGGCAGCTTTGCAAGAATCATGAAACTTAGTCCTCATCACTCTCTCCTTAATCTGCAAGGGAATTAGCGTAAAAGTGTATATGAATGAATGTTTGTTTGAAAACTAAAATCTAATTTAAAAAATAAATTTACTTATGATTTTGCGTTGCAAAACATACTAGGAATTAACAAATATACCTGTATGAAGTACAAAATTAATACAACCTGAAACTAAGCAAATTATGTGCTTGTGGTTTTGGTGTTAGTCAAAGTGAGCGTAATGATTACCATAAACCCACAGAACTGGAAATACAGATACCGATGCTCATCATACAAACGTTATATGTTTATATATTCATATAGCGACATATAGTAGATGTTACTATGCCAATTTATAAATACATAAAGTTACAGCCTGCTCCGTCGTAAATCGAATCCGACACTTGCGACTGTCCGATTCCAAGTCCCATAGTAGTTCTAATTTTTATTAAAATGAAAATTAAATGGTAATATCTTTTGGTTTTTTTAGGTAATAAGTACTATAAACTTTTCTTTTTCTGTAACAGGAAATATATTTAAAAACTAAAAATGTATTAAGGAAATAAATTTGACAGCTATCATCGCCTTGATAGAAATACTTAATGTATCTAACATTTAACAGAAATTATTACTTTAAACTTTATCCGGTGTGTTTAAAAAAACATCCACCAGTTTTTAATTAATCAAAATCTCATACCTAGGATAGATAGAACAAACCGTTATCTGCAATAATAGAAGATTAGGGAATCGATCTCCGTTTGGAACTCCGATTAGTTCTATATTAAGATAATTTAAATTTCTCGTAAGTTACCACTCGTATCACACTGGAATACTAACGTTTATGGTGATTCTACGTATCTTAAATATTTTACCGTCAGAAAAAGTTGATCGCATCTGTGTTCTAGCGGTCCGCGTGTTGGATTTGACTGCATGAGGTCCCGGGTTCGAATCCCGGGTCGGCCGATAAAAAGAAAATTGGATTTTTCCAATTTTCTAATAAAAAAAAATGTTGGTCGGGATTGGAATTGTGCCCGGTTGGCGATAGGCTTGCCACCTATCACATTGTGGGACTTAGTATCTTCGGCTAGTCGTGGTTGCCTTGGTTGTACCTCTGCCTACCTCTTCAGGAATATGGGCGTGAAGATACTTACCATCAGAAAAAGCACCTTTGCCTTCCAGTATTGTTCAATCCACAGTCAGTCAGAACGAAGTGTATTGAGGTGATTTTTAAAAATAGACATTTTGTCATTTCGATGGATTATTTTATTTGTTAATAAATGTTTTATGTTACATTAGAAATCAATTCAAACTTTAGTTTTATCTGTAATTTGAAAGTTGAGTCATAATTTCATCAAAACTTGTAGGAATAATTAAGGTTTAATTTTCGTGAGTCTACTGAAATAATAAATAAGCCACTGAAATGACAACACCGAGATGATATAAAGACATTAATTATTTAACAGAACTAATGAAACTAATCAGTCAGAACTAAAATCGTTATCAAGACGTTATCACTATTTAAATAAAAGTGTTCTGTGAATAAAAAACAAATTTGGAATAAACGACATATATTAAGGCGATCAAAATGAAACTATTTTTATCCCTATGTCACTAAAATTATAAACTATAAACTTTATTAGGAAAAATGAAATATACACTTTCTAATTATTATTTTTTTGGTCCTACCCGGAGATCGAACCCGGGATCTCAAGAAGTCAAGTCCGACGCCAGACCGCTAGACCACAGAGATGACAATTTAAAACTTATTTTTTTCTTAAATTGTATTTTTTTCTAAACACAAGTTAATATACTTTGTGATAGATTAAATTATAATTCAATGCGAATAAATCGATTTTAATCTAAATTCTCATTGTATTATTGGATTGACGCGAGGCCTCTGTGATGCCATAACTGAAATGACACTTTGTCATTGTTTCAAATAGTTTTTTCCTCGTTGGCAAAGTACAAACTAAAAAAATCACAAACAAGCAAATCACATTACCTTTTTAGTATTGCCGACTAAATATTTTTATTGCTTGTGTAAGTCATCCGCAGAAAAAAAGTTTTAAACGCTTTTTCGATATTGTTCCCACGTAAAAAGTGTCCAGCAAGGGTACTTTATTCCAAAAGTATTAAAACTTAAAAGAAAAGAATATTTATCCCAAAAACAAGTAGGCAGAGGTACTATCCAGCCATACACAATTAGCCGCCAATGTCATACATGGCAAATCTATCGCCAACTGGTCACTTATCCAATTCCAGACATCAGTGTTTTTTTTTAATCAAAACTCATTTTGGGTTGTCCGACCTGGGAATCAAACCAGGGGGACAAATCAAGTTAACACCGGACCGTTACACTAGATAGTGATTTTATTAAACTTAGTAAGAAATAAATTACAAAGTAAGTGAAAATTTATAGCTGATATATGTTGCGTAGTACCGAGCCTAAGATGAAGAGTAATTGCTCATTTACTTGAGCTTGGCCCGAGGCATTACAAACGGTCTACAATCTAATCTCGGTCAGATTTAAGCCGAGAGTGACATTTCATTGTTGGTTCATACGATAAATGTTCTTGCTACGTTTTCATTACTATGTACTTAAACACTTTAAATGTCTTAATAGTTATTAACCGGTTCTGAAATAGAAGAGGTTTTCAAAGCAATTGCATGTTTTTTGTATGAATGTTACGCAATTACTCGACTACTATTTAACAGATTTTAATGATTTTCTTTTATAAAGGTAGGTCAGGATTTCGGGGTGATCCCATGTTATGATCCGACTATACTATTTTTTTTTAACATACGAGTACCAAACAATTGTATTGCATTGCTATTGTGCCACATAATCAACATAAAGTTTATTTCAATCAATTAAAACACGATTTTACAATTTAACAATGAGAACAAAGACATAGTGCCCACCCCTCATAAGTAGTTAGTACTTAGTAGCGGAAATATACAAGGGTCATACTTAGTACTCGTTTGTTAAAATAGACTAGTAGTTTTGGAGTCATTATACTTAATATTCGAAAATTTATGCAATTAAGTACTAGCTCAAAACTACTCGTAGGACGTTGATAAAATTTATATAGGAAATTATTGAAACCAAAGTCAGTATTTACAGCTTAACAATACTTCACATATTGGCGAATATTTACTAAAATTGACACATATCTAATATGATCTTTTACGCATATCACTTTTTTCTACATCTACACTACTATTCCTTTTATAAAAACATAATACAATTCGACTAGAATAATGTTACTTTCATAAGTCGTCCACTATCTATTATAAGTTTTCATTTGTCTGTAAACGTGACCATTGAATGAGGGACATTTGTACGTGTTAAATATCTATGTGATAAATGTTTACTACGTGAGTTTGAATTTCTGTAGTTACTAGCAATACATGTTTCCACAAATGATCAAACTAAGGCTCGTTTTAAACTTACCACAAGCACAATACGTTGTCGGGCATAACTTAGTATTGAAAATGAACGATAGAATTTACACGGACCACATTTTGTCGTCATTAGCGATTGCATGGATACTATATCGCAACCATCACGCAACCACATATATTATATTATATTGTGTTACTAAACAATCGAAGTCCACAAAACTTAAGTGACAGCAATCACAAGCAACTAATCACTTATGGAATAGTTTTTGTCACTGCGTTGTGTCACGGCTGTGGTACGTGTAAATAAAGCTTAAGAAAAAATTAATTCAATGTCGTACTCTATAAAATCAAGGCCCAGTAGTTTGCAAATCTTTTTAGTAAGTAATTATATACACGTCCGTATCCCTAAAGAGTTAGGTTGAGGTACAACCAGAGCACCCACGACCAGAGACCAGAGGACTCTAAATCCCACAATGTAATAGATGACAAGCCTATCACAAACCAATCACATATCCGAACTCGGGCAACGTTGTTTTTGTAAGAAAATTAGAAAAGGACACATTTTATTTTTACCCTACCCAACCTAGGGATCGAGTTCGGGATCTCATTAAACAAGTCCGACATCGGTCAATCTAATATTATTGAAGATTGTTTATTGCTTTGAAATTATACTTCTTAACAACATAATTGAAGTACTATAATTTGTAGATTAGAAATATTTTGAAGTTTGTTAATAATAGCTTGCATAAAAGACGCTACAAGTACATGCAGCACGAAATATTCAGAGATTTGACCCCGTGTATATCCCGGATTTCTTAGAATATTATGTAGCAATCTCTTTTCTTCCACGCAGCTTTAATTAAGATAAACTTGAGCGTGTGCGGTTTTACAATGGTTATTTTATATAGCAAGTTTAGTTATAACTACTTGCGACAACTACCCCAGTTAAGTACGATCTCCCCAACAATCCTATTTCAAATTTTTTTTCGAGTATTGAATAATTCGGATGTTATCTTTATCGAATTTTGTCAAGAGTGGGTAAGCCGCTTGGCATCATACGATGTTAATCCATGACGTGTTCGAATATTTGGAAATAAAAACAAAATTGTTTTCTTTTTCCGTTATGACAACTGTCATCCTATCACATTGAGCCTTATGGAAAAATGATATTTTGTCTTTTTCAGTGTGTGATTGAAATTCATTTTCATTTTCAAGTTTTTACAGAACAAATGTGTCCTTATTTTTTTATGATATTGGAAGGCAAACAAGCAGACAGATGTCTGGTAAAAAATTTCCGCCGCCTAGAGACACTAAAGGTGGTAATGGCGCAGCTACCTTACTCTCCGAACCGGAACACGTCATGACGTTATGGCGGCCGGAATAGGTTAGGCGGTGGTACCAATTCGGGTGAGTAGCTGCGAAACTCTACCACCTAGTGAGATGTCACTGTGTTAGTGACGGTAAGCATATACACGCCTTTTACGAGCTGCCTGGCACAGAAAGGCAGATGGTCTATTCTGCAAAGGAGCCTGGACCAACATGGGGATTATTTTATTGACTTTTCCAAATGTCTTAATTAGACGATATTTGCTTACCTGATTTAATGTGAAAATCTATAAAAGATGAAAATAATTAGGTTTTTAAGAAGAAATAAAATCTTAAACTGTTTTATCAACGATGTTGCATGTTATGTCACTTAGTGGCGCCATGTTGTAAAGTTGAAGTTGTAGCTAATTAGCATTTACTTGAAAACGTAAATCAGTAGAATATTTTACATATTAAGCTTCAATAATTGCAGAAAAAAACTTATTTTTGATGAAAAGTATTTTATGTCACTGCCCGATTGTAGCAACACATTAACTCTTAGTAATTTAGGCTGCAATTGACATATTTAGAAGTAACTTAAATTATTAAGCATTAAATAAATTTTGGAAACGTACAAATGCTTTAAGCTGTTTTTTTACAAATGTTAACACCAAGTCTTTTGCAGTATAAGTAGCTAGTATAGAGTGTTATATTCCAAGAAACCTGCTTATCTTCCTCCTCATTAATTTCTAGTCTCATACAAACACCGGTTTCGAAGGCTCTGGGTGTCAGATAATACGTGCGCGATCATTTAAACATTAATTGAGAAAATTAAACTTGAGATAAAAAATAAATTATATTTTCATTTATTAAGTATCAATCATAATAGCTTTGTATTTATTACGAAGTTTCTAGTGTTCCTCGTAACTCCATCTACGCCGGATTTTGTTTAAAGTTTCGTTCCCTATTTTACCCAATTAGGGAAATATCCGAAAACACTTCGTTAGCCTTCGTTATTATGCTAAATTCTAGTAAATTATCCAGCGTTTGTGTGTTGATACATAAGTTTGTTTTGTATGGTTTGATATGAATACGTGTTTAAAATTGCTTCTATAAAATTCTATATTATATAAAACAAAAGATGCAGCTTAATGTTGTAGGTACAAATCTCTCTGCTTCATCCGAAATTTTATTTAGAAATTGGAAAACTGAAGAATCGACAAATTCATTAATATAATTGAAGTTTTGGTACGGATCCGTTGAGTGAAATATAACCTCTGCCTTTCTGATAGGCAGCTCGTAAAAGGCTAACATAGATTAAAAATAGATCACTACCAGCAAGACCACTGGTGATATGGTGCTGTGTAGCAACTTTTGCGCATCATTAAGTAAGGCAGTTGAAAGGCAGTCATTATAGCATCAGGATTTCTACTGTTATAATTACTGTCATGCTCCAATCTGGAGGGCAGCCGGTAGTAGCAGGCGCCGAGTACACACACACGCACACACACACACGCACACGCACACGCACACGCACACGCACACGCACACGCACACGCACTCACACACACACACACACACACACACACACACACACACACACACACACACAAATTTATTTTATTTCATTTTCACAGCTTCGATTTTTTTGAGTCGGCTGGAAGAAATTTCTGTAGTTAGAGGTAAGCTCGCCTTTTGTGCATTTTTGTTTTTCCTGTATTTTGTTAATTTTTGTTTATTGTGTGCAATAAAGTATTAAACAAATAAATAATATAAAATAGCTTTCTTTTTTCGTCGTGAGTTTAAAATAAAATTATATATTGACCTGCCAAGAGAACGCCGTCAGAAGTTAACAGCCACTTAGCTTTGAGCAACACTGCCGTGTAATAAAACAGCTGAAAGTGTTACAAACAACTTGGTTGTTACTTGAATACCCCGAGGTATTAAAATAATTGACATACGTTAGACAATTAGAACGAAAACACGAGAACTCGTTTCTGACTGAAATGTACTTTGTAATTTGAAACAACGAGGAAAATGGAATTTATTAAATCGTTTGAAATCATCTCTGTACATTAAAATGAAAATTATTTATTTGCGGAATATTGGTGTTAAAAAGTTGTTACAAAGATATTTAAGAATACAACATATTCTACCACATTTTGGTATGCAAATATTTATTTTAATTAAAAAAAAAATACATTTACATTAATTTTAACATTTGAATCACAGCACTTATTTATATTTTTAATTACTTATTTATTTTACATTTTTAATATTAATTTATTACAAATAATTTTAAAGGTAGATTAATTTTAATCCTATCTACTGTACACTACCACCATTTCCATTACTAGCCAGTCAGGAGAAGAATCGGCAAAACAAACTCTCCGGCAACCATGCCTATTACCTATATGCCTTTGCTACCACAGCTTCCAAACCTAGCCAGTCATTAGAAGAAACGACAAAGTAAACTCCTCGGCAAGTATGATTTCTTTATATAAATGTATTAAATATTTTATTTATTTATGCTTGTCAGCAAGATAATCTATTTATATATCTGTTGAAGATATTTTATACAAAAATAGATTACTGGGTCGTTTTAGCTTCATATTTTCAACTTATTTTTTCAAATGGTTTAGATACATAAGAATAAGTGACCAAAAATAAGTTAAAGATAGCCGATAAAACTACTTTACCTATATTAAAATTACCACCACCATTATTTTTAAGATACTAGACAACGAACAAGCATACTTTATTTATTGTCGATAAGAGGCAACCATGGCCATGGGCCATTTATATATTCATTAGATTAGGCGATAGACTTGCAAGTAGGTCTAACACACTGCCCATTGGACAGCTACTCGTCTATTACATCTATGGTGTCTCCATGTCTCATTTTTTTGTCTCCATGTCTCCATAAACGCCATAGATGTAATAGATGCGTAGCTGTCCTATAGCCAATGTGTTAGAGTTATTGTGCAAGTCTACAGCCTACCCTGCCCTCCAAACGGCAACATGAGAGAGCGTTCATAGCAGGAATAGGTATGGTAGTAAGGAGTAAAAGACCCGTAAGGATTACCAAGTTAGGTCTTATTTGTAACAATCCATACAACTATGCACGCTTTTTCCGACCTGATTGGAAAGAAGATAATACATTCTACAAAGAGGACCCAATATGGGAAGATTTTAAAACTGTTTGTTTTCGAAAAAATAAAATCTCCAACATATTTTCCAGCGGCTCCGCCTTGCAAGTAAAAAGCCACTTAGCATTGAGTCGCGACGTTGTGGAGTAAAACGATTAAAGTGCAACCAGCCAGTTAGTTACTTGAACACTAACAGGCACTAAAACGTTTAAATTATGCTCACAATTGCTGTAGTAAAAGAAATTTTAACTTCTTGGACTATGATCACTATTATCCTTTATGCCAATAAATAAAAGGTAATTTTATGTGACTTGAGACGTTTTTACCCTTTTCATGTTTAGGACTAATTATTATAATTGAATAACGATTTTGGTAAATTGGATACAAATTGACGCAAATTTCTACTTGACTATTGGCAAATACTGTGAATGTCAACACTAAAGAAAGAAAAGGACTGTTTTATTTATTCTGTCTAAATGGACAAAGTCGCGGGTATATTTAAGTAAGGAAAAACAAAGTCTACACACCTAGTTTCAAATAATCTCTTTAAGAGATAAACTCTTTCATTTACTCATTTATAATTTTCTTTGTCTTAAAAAACTCTTCTCTTCAGCTGCCTTTTAAGTTTATTATACAAAGTGTAAGTATTATTTGATAGAAGTTATAAAGTACAGAAAGAAATAAAACAGAGTAATAGCATTTGCGAGACGTCTGTTTGCACTCAAATAACTATAGAATTTACTTTAGGTCTGGGGATTTGAAGAGTTCTCAATAGATCTATGAATATTAAGCACCTTAAATAAAGCCCCGAATAGATGTGGTTCTTAGAGTAACCTTTTTATTACATGTCTGCAAAAACAAGGAGTACGTGATTGGCATGTTTTTTTTATGATATTGGAAGGCAAACAAGCAGACGGATTTCCTAAAATGGTAAGAAGGTAAGAAATACCCACCGCTTAGAGACACTAAAGGTGTTACCTAATGGTGCGTTGGCAACCTGAGGCCGGGATGTTAGGCCTCGAGCAAAAGTAAGTTTACCGGCTACCTTACCCTCCGAACTGGAACACGTCAACGGCAAGCACAGACGTTATGACATCAGGAATAGGTAAGGCGGTGGTAACAATCTGGGCGAGTTGCTGCGAAACTCTACCACCTAGTAGGATGTCACAGTGCAAGCCTATGCTCGCCTTTTACGAGCTGCCTAGCAGGAAGGTAGATGGTCTATTCTGCAAAGGAGCCCGGACCAACGCGGGTATCTTTCTATGTTTTATATCGCCTCTGTTATATCGTCTAGAGGTCCGGAGTCAGACTCGACTTCTTGAGGTCCTGGATTCGATTCCCTGGCCGGGCAACAAAAAAAATTACAAGATGTATATTTTCAATTTTCTAATAGCCCTAACGTTGCCTTGGATTAGATATGTGCAAGGTTGGTGACAGGCCAAAAGGAAGCCAGAAAGAAAAGAGCGTACTCATTCCTTAAAGGTCAGCAACGCATCTGTGATACTCCTGGTGTTGCGGATGTCCATGGGCGGAGGTGATCACTTTCCATCAGGTGACCCACTTGCTCGTTTGCCTCCTCTTCTATAAAAAAAAAGCATCCTGAGATTTGGCATTCGATACTCTCTGCCTACTACGGAAGGGAGGCCTGAAGATACGTATGTATGTATGTGCACTGCGCTTAAATTATCAGAATCAGAAAAAAGCGTTATTCACGTGGACTTGTGCGCGTTGACATTTTTGTAAACTATCAATACGTATCATATAATCTTACACGTCAGTCATATCACTAATATTATAATTGTGAAGGTTTGTTTGTTTGTTACTCCTTCACGTAAAAACTGCTGATCCGATTTTCATGAAATTTGGCACACACATGGATAGTAGCTTGTTTTAACACATAAGATAGATTTTCTGTCAAAAAAATGTTCATGTGGGTTTATTACCCATGCAGGCAACGCCGCGGGCAACAGCTAGTAATATAAAATGTATCGTTGAAGCAGCGCTTTTAGGGAAGGCCAGTTCTCGGTTCAATAGTTCCAAATATAAATAAAACCAAACTCATGAACTCTTAAATTTTATTTAGAAAATAGCGGCCCGCCCGGGCTTCGCACGGTAATGAAATACACATAATATAAACTTTCCTCTTCAATTATTTTATCTATTAAAAAAAACTGCATCAAAATCCGTTGCGTAGTTTTAAAGATTTAATCATACAAAGGGACATAAGGACAGAAGAAGCGACTTTGTTTTATACTATGTAGTGAAGTTAAAACATCTGAAAAATCAGTGAAATATTTGGGAAATTTGTTAAAGTTATGTTGTGAATAACAAATGGTCTTGATTGTAGATTCTAACAGATGTTTGTTTTAATATTTTGAATATCTGTCTTTAGAAATGAGAAATATCTTTAGAAATGTTCGAAGGTATTTTGTGAGCTCTGTTTCATGACAAAAGATTTTCAACTTCAGCTGAAATCTTGGATGTTCAGACAGCAAGAACCTTTTATAAAAAACCGTCTTTTATTTGAATTGGAACAGGTGGTATGATTACTCATGCAGTCAATTAAAAATTGTTCAAATTAAATTCAAAACCTTTTAAATAATCGCATCTGTGGTCTAGCAGGTCTAGATCTGACTTCATGAAATCCGAGTTCGATTCTCAGGTCGGACGACAAAAAGAAAATGTGGTTTTTACAATGTTAATAAAAATTGCTAATAAAAAATGTTGCTCGGGATTTGTGCCCAGTTGTCGATAGGCTGGCTACCTATCACATTGTGAAACTTAATGTCTTCGACTAGTTGTGGGTTTTGAAATATCTACCTTTGCCTATCTCTTCGAAGATATGGGTGTGTAGAAACTTTTTTTAAAAATAAAACAGTAAAAGCGTTAAAGTAAAAAGTCATCAAATCATTTCAATAAATGGATTTTTTTTTGCAGAAATACCGGCAATAACCCTCAAGGTCTCTTTAAATAACATTGACGCTATTTGGCTAACAGAATATATGGCTAATATAAAATTTGATCAAACACATAATTAATGTAAAAGAAAAAAAAATAACTAGATATAAATTAAAATTGTATGGCTTATTATGAAACTACGGTAAAAGTGAAACTTGATCTATAACTATATACTATAGACGCCGCCATATTGGCCTCGGCTGCTCTGACGTCACCGTCACGCGACATGCAAAACGCAGACCAAAAATTTTTTTTCACTATAATTACAAATTTTAAATCCCATAAACTATCGTTCATATTATCATACTACATAAAGACGAAAAGTCGAAATGTTTGTATGCCCCAAATAGTATAGAAATTGACTAATTTTGGTTTTGAAACATTTATTTTGACCGCCTCATTGGTCGAGTGGCTAGCATATACGCCTAACTACAACGACCAATCACGAGGTCCGGGTTCGATTTCCGACGGGGGCAGACATTTGTGTGATGAGCATTTAGATATCCGGATCTGGGTGTTTATAAAATTTATTCCCGTATTTATTTAAGTATTTCTATGTATTAGTATCGTTGATTAACACCCATAACACAAACATGTAATTTGCTTACTTTGGGGTTAGATTCAATTTGTGTCACTTATCCAGGGTCATTTATTTAGTTGGACCTGCTTTTTGCAGTTTTACTTTGCTGTAATTATTCTTTTCTGTGCAGTTTGCAAATCACAAATAACTCAAAGATTCGAAGAGACCTACAGGGAAAAAACGATCAAAGTTGCTCCAAAACAGATTTTTAGCCTTTAACACCGTCTAGTTCTCAATACGCTAAGCTTGCTTGACCATTTTAACTATTTCTAATTATATAATAAATTGTTATTGTAAATAACATTTGTAATATGTTTATATGACATATCTATAGCTAAAACATAAGTTTTATGAGTGTCTTCCACTTAATTCTCCATTATAAGAGATTAAATAGCACGTGCGGCTTTTTCAAACATTCAAGAATTTAATTCTATAGAGAATTCGTTTGTGAGAGATAGCTAATTTTATAATTTTGTTAATTGAAAAACATAATTATAATTCTAAATTTTCATTTACATCAAGTAAATATTCGGAACATTTTCAAAAAAAAAACAATTATATCAGATTTTAGCCCTTTGACCACCCGTTTTATTATATTGTTTTACTTAAACTTACCAAATCTATTTTAACACCTGTGAACGCTTTTAATGAGAAGAACAATCATTAAATTGAATAAAATAAAGAAACTACTTCTCAGAACTTACAATAAGCTTGTTTAAAATTTCAAAAGTCTGCTCATTTGTAGTAGTAGTAAGATAATATAGAAGGTAAATAAAACGTTTGTTTTTCAAAAGAAATGTTTTTCTTGGGAAAATTGGGGAAAAACATGTAAATTTTTTTCACATTTTGTTTGTTGCAAATGGTTTTGGGCTTAAACATATATATTTTTACGTTTTTACGTAGCTTAGTTCTCTGTGATCCTAAAAATATATACATTCATATGTTTTTAATACATAAATCGAAAGATTTAGTCGTTTTTCCGATTTGCCGACATTTTCCTCCAACCCTGTGAGCGGTTTGGCACCAAAATCGCTTTGCGCTTGACTGTTGACCGGCTAAGGCGTCAATAAGTCATGTCAGTGTCTTGGGTAAAGCGGTGACCTCATTACTCAAGCTCATATAGTAAGATTTGGCAGCAACGACGAAATACGCGATACGCTAATTTCTTCATGATTATTTCATTTATGCACTTTCACTGAACAAAATTGTACGAAATGCCACCAAAATTGACTAATTTCACTCAATGTAAATATAAAATTCAATAATCATGAAAAAACTTCTACTATCTTTCCTTACGATGGCGCCAAAACTCTCAATAAAGTTTTTTTTTTCTTTCTTTAGATTTTGGCAATCTCGTTAGTATTTTGCCATTAGTCGCCTAGTTAGATCGCCTCTGTGGTCTAGCGGTTCAGTTGTTGGACTTGACTGCAAGAGGTCCCGGGTTCGAATCCCGGGTCGGTCAACAATAAGAAAATTGGGTTTTTCCAATTTTCTAATAAAAAAAAATGTTGCTCGG
>NJDC01011376.1:0-18588 GCA_002245475.1 Calephelis virginiensis | reverse complement strand
GATGTGCAGTTACTTGACTTGATACCCAAAATTGCAGCTGGTGCCAGGAGCTGGAAAATAAATAATGCTTTCATAGATATTAATTAACACAAACGAAAAGGTTTACTTACACTTTTATAATATTCTCCGTATTGGTCCGTTGAGTAGAAGATACCATCTGCTTATCTGCCAGGTAGCTCGCTAGAAGCGCGCACAGGTTAAGATTTAGGTATCAACTGAAGTTAGAGATCTGTGCAGCAACTTACCTGGGAGGGTCACTTTAATGGCTATCATATTCTGGTCTGGAAGTTAGGGTAGCCGACAGACTTGCACAATAGACGTTCAATTCCATCCTCAGGCCAGCGACGCACCAGTAACATCTATGGTGTCTATAGGCCACGGTTGTCTCTTACCATCAGAAACGCCTGCTGCTAATTTGCTGACTTCTTACTTACGTTCTTGGTTGTACCTCTGCCTACCTCTTCGGGGATATGGGCGTGAAGATACTTTTTTTTTTCTTACATACTCGTAAAAACATATTCGAACGGCTACGTAATGAAATTCTTTTTACATCGATCATTTTGAAAACCAAGTAGTACATATTACTCGGTTTAAAGGTTACTATACCGTTGCTGAATATCTGTCGGATAAGAGTGCTTGGGATTAATTGCTCTTCATACCAATCTCTTACTAGTAACGATGTGTGATGTAATACTAATAAGTTTGTATAGAATAAGGAAAAAAAAGACAGCCCGCTGAGTTTCTTGCCGGATCTTCTCAGTGTGTGGCCTCGTTCCGATCCGTTGGTAGTTTTTAGCATTATATAGACTCGTCACAAGTGCCTCTTGTAAGGTGAATGTGAATAAAAATATATTCTATTCTACTTTATAATTTGTGAAACCGAGTTAAGTAAGACCAGAGATCAAGTATTATATTGTCTTTGATAAAACTAAGTACAGTGCAAACGAGTTCAATTATCAGTTATATTTCCTTTCAACTAAAATTAAAATGAAGGAAATTCTCATTTCCTGAGAATCTTACCATTAAAAACAATTCAATAATAAAATATTAAAAAAAAGTATCTTCACGCCCATATCCCCGAAGAGGAAGGCAGAGGCACAACCAGGGCACCCACGACTAGCCGAAGATACTAAGTCTCACAATGTGATAGGTGGCAAGCCTATCGCCAATCGGGCACGTATCCTATCCCAAGCAACAATTTTTTTTATTAGAAAATTGGAAAAATCCAATTTTCTTTTTATTGCCCGACCTGGGATTCGAACCCGGGACCTCATGCAGTCGAGTCCAACAATTAAACCGCTAGACCACAGAGGTTACAATAACCAAATTTTTCTTCTTCTTTTATAAATATGACTTTCGACCGTTTTTCACGACTAGGTACCTACTTTGCCAATGTCAAGTTAGTTCTTAGATACAGTCATTAGTCACTATGTACAAAGCCATGTCAGGTCAGGGTCTTGAGTAAAGCGGTGGCTTGGTTACCCAAGCTCATTTAGTGAGATTTGACGGCAGCGAGGAAATAGACGATACACTTATTTTTTCATGATTATTTCATTTGTGTACTTTCACTGAACAAAATTAATCTAATTCCCACCTAAACAAACCAATTTCACTCAATATATACACGAAAATCAATAATAATGAAAAAATACGACTACCTTCATTCATGATGTAGTCAAAAAACTCTAACCAAATTTTCTTTGACACTTAATTTAACATGATTAACTCTCTTGGCAATTGACTAAACGAGTTTTTATGTTGATCGCGGTTAAATTCGACGGCGAAATCCACCGTTGAGTCTTTAAAGTTTAAAGGAAGAAGGAAAATTTTGGATTCGTATAATTCAAGTATTTATGTTCCTTGGTATAATTCCACCCTTGCAATAAACAAGTTATATTACGTTAGTCCTTATTACTCTGTGGTTATATCATAAAAAGGCTTACTGCTTCTATTGACAGGTACACTACTTGATCATTCTTTAAAGTCCTCAATAATTGTTGACCTTCAATCAAGTTGTTTGACGCGAATTTAACACCCTTGAAATTTGGAATCCGTGCAGAGGCTGTGGCAGCGAATTTTGGCATGTTCACTGTAAAGAACCGGTACATTATTTTTTTGTTGGTAAGAAAGGAAAACAACGTTTCCTATAAACATTTAGGGAGGTAATGGAGAGAGTGGGATGTAAAGCATCTTGGGTAAACAAGTTTAAGGGCTGAAACACATATCGCGCGTCGCTACAATCGGCAGTAGCGTCATTGCCGATTGTAGCGGCGTGTCACTTTTTATTTTATTTAAAACAGTAAAATCTTTTTAATAACAAATAAGCAATAAGTTTCTCACTATGGTTCATGGCATAGATACGTCTATGACGCCGCAACGCTAACCGACGATTTTAGCGGCACTGAGGCGCAACGCTAACCGACGATTTAAGCGGCGCGGCGCCGCAAATTGGTTATGTGTTTAGGCCGTAATGGCTACCTTAGAAAGAAGGGTAGGCTGTGACCTAATCCGTATGAGAGGTTGCAGAACCCTCAGTTTGTCTGACAGCGCTAGTTTATTAACATATGTTATAAGCATTTCCAGGTCTGGGTGTTTATTAAAATTCTGGTATCTATATGCATTTCTACATACTCGTATTAGTATCGTTGACTAACATCCGTAACATAAGCATATATGCTTACTTTGGGGTTGGATTTAATTTATGTAACTTGTCTAGGGATATTAATTTATTTATTTACGTTGTCACAAGCATTCATAATAAATTACATGCAATAAAGCTGCAGAAAACTGAGTTCCATTTTAATATGATTTCGTCTAAATACATTGGTATTGAGTATTTTCCTTAATTTCCTCGGAATTACATAATCATATCCAGATTTGGTTGCAACACGATTGCGTCGGGAGTACGGCTGGCTCTTTCTAATAATTAAGATCGATTCAGAAATAACTGACAAATCGATTAACATACAGAAACAATATAAAAGTTTAACATAATTAATTAACATAATTTCCCCGTGTTGGTCCGGGCTCCTTTGTAGAATAGACCATCTGCCTTCCATTACAGCATTGGCTTACCGTCACTAACACCGTGACATCGTTGTACCACCGCCTTACTCATTCCTGCCACCTTAATGTCAGCGCTTGCTGTTGGCGTGTTCCAGTTCGGAACACGCATCCGGGCCTAAGGTTGGCAACGCACCATTTCGGTGTCTCTAGGCGGCGTGAATTTTTTACCATCAGGAAATCCGTCTGCTTGTTTGCCTTCCAATGTCATAAAAAATAACTTAGTCGGATTCCTATATTGAAGTAAGGTGGATCGATTAAAAAAAATATAAAACAGTACATACGTTCAACCCTGCTTCTGACTATATTGTGGTAATAGAGAATTGGCAGATTTGGAGCAGCTTGAGCAACCAGCTCAACATAGTCAACTAATTCAGTGACGGTGGTGGGCTTGAAGTACAATTCTGGTAGCGTCAACAATGAGTCTACACCATTCTTCGCACAATATTCAGCCTGGCAATAGCAATTGCATGAACATGTGGAAAGTTTTTTGTATGGAAACCGCTCAATGGACACGAATGTTTGCCCAATTGAAAAAGATCTTTAGCGCAAGTCAATAAGTCACCTAATTCTCCAGGCTGTGGTACCACCCCGGGCGTGCTGTTGCTCAGAACTCTGTCACTTACTTATGGCTATTATGGGAATTGAATTATAATGTGTTAAATAATAACGATAAAAGGTCGAATCAATTTGAGCCTTTGCACGAGTGATATTCGAATGATAACATTTGGAGGACATTTTATTGCTAGTCGTAGTAATGAATTGACTCGCAGATAATATAGTCAGAATAACTATTAGCAGTAACGTATAGAAGACGCACTGATTTACAAAAAAGCAAGCAAACTTGAATCTTAAACTTTAGACCATGGCGTTGGTTGAAATAATATCACTTCTTTAGCTGAAATAATGTCACATTATGACGCAACATACGTTTTTGTGGAACTGGTTTCGACGAGAGACACTTCAAGAGATAAGTCACCTGAATCTAAATAAAGTACGGACTAACGCTCCCGCCCCCGGTTTAGGCGATTATTTGTTCATCATCATATTTATCATCCTTTTCCCCCTTTTATTCTGGGCTTATTTGTAGAATATAACATCTGCCTTCCTGCCTGGCAGCTCGTAAAATGTTGTGACATCTGACTTGGTGGTAGGTGGTAGGTCGAAAACGAATGATTACTACGGACTACCTTTGGTGTATCTAGGTGATCCTCCCCATCCCTCTCTCCCTGAGGGGGAAGATCTCTTTCTCTCTCTTTCTCTCTTTAATGTACGAATACACTCGCGTTAGGCATTGTTTCACTTATTATAATTTATTATGTCTCAGGTTGTGCTTTTGTTTAATATTCAACGCTGTATGTTCAGGACTATGCCTTTTCATTATTTTTCTATAATAATAAACACTAATATAATTTTGGAAATGGATGAATTAATGGAAAGGCATCATGATACATGGATAACAACATAAGCCATTTTGAAAAAAACTCTTATTACTTACCAAATTGAGCACATTGGGAAGAGAAGCACCGCCTACGTGCGCTTGAATATGAAATCCTCTTTCTATCTTTGTTTTAACCCATTCATCTATATATTTCTTCCTGTCTTCCAATGTGAGAGAAACGTGTTCTCCTGTGGATCCTCCAACTAAAAATATAAACATAGAAAGAATTTCTCGAACTCTTTTATAATTTGCGAAAAGACAGCTAATAAACAAACGGATCTTCTGATGGATAGACAACCTCAGATGTTATAGGTGCGTCGCTGTCCTGTGGCTGGAATTTATGGTTGTTGTCCAGCTACCCTACCCTCCTGACCGGAACATGACAGTATCACTAAGGCAGCAGGAATATTTAAGGGTAGGATTTTTTGTTTCTCCCAGCCGTTTAATAATAATTTTATAAACGATTATGGTACTTTTAGGATCTTTGAATTATAAGTCATTGTTTAAATTTATTATCATACATAACAATTGTACTTTTTCATAATACACATACATATTCCACAATTTGTGTACTTAAGTACAATGGTTATTGATAAGATTGGAATTCTACCAATTGCCGACGTTGCAAGATATAAAGGCCTGCAGGGTTACCCTTGAATCTCGATGTTATGTAAATTGGAAATTGGAATCATATATGACATTGTAGGTACTTTTGAACACAATACTAGCCGGATATTAATTTTCTGTTACAAATAACTTCAACGAATCTGGTGAAATAATTTATTGTTTACTATTACCTAAATGTTAATAATTCGCCAATATTGTTTTCAAGAGTACCTAAAGTGACAAACTTAATTTCAATTTCCACTGTTACAGTATAATGTGATATTATCACTATTTAAATAATGCGCTTGGGCTTTACTCTTTTTACACTTTATACTTTTATTTTTAAATTGGCTGACCTAATCTAAACTTAAGCGAAATGATTAATTATGTACCTAATAACAACTCTATATATAGATATCTTCAAAATAGCTCGAAGCTCATAATTTTGATAGTACTACTGAATATGAATCGACATTCAAGAGTAACTCTACTGAACTTTCATTACTCACCGTTCACGACTGGAACTGTAATATTTATGGAGAAAAATCACAGGGGCGTCATCAGGAAATGTCGCCATTGTCACTTTCTGTTACGTTAGTTGCGGGTTAAAATCTGTCCTCTATAAAAACCTTACCTAAAATCGTTTTGAAACCATTGTTAGTAGCAAAAGCAGCATACTCTGGAATAATGCTGTAGTTGATGGTCAAGTCATCGTTTAATGGTGTGAAGACTGGAAGAACGAGTCCTTGAGCGGTGTAGGTAACCTAAAAAAAATATTTTTTTAAGCAAAAAATAGATAGTCTCGCCCTGTAGGTCTGACTCCCCTGTGTAAACCAGACTATTTGCCTTCCTGCCTAGTAGTTCCTGAAGAGAGAACATTAGGTCATTACCAACACAAGCAGTGGCAGTTGAGTGCTGTGAAGTAACTTGTCCGGGAAGGGATCCACCGTCTTACTTATTCCTGCCGCCATAATAACAGTGTCATGTTCTGGTCCAGAGGGTAAGGTAGCACATTATGCCTAATACCATGGTCACAGGACGGCGACACATCTATCACATCTATGGTGTCGGTATACTACAGTTGTCTCTTACGATCAGAAGAGCTGTATGGTTGTTCCTTGTCTTATTGCATTAAAAGTAATCTAGTTAAAGTTCAAAAAAGCGTTTGCACAATTAAGTATCACATAATGACTCAGAGTATAAAGTGATCAATTTATTGAATGTGTTCGAAAATGTTGGCGTTTGTATGTTTATGTTTTATGTTTGTTCCACGATAACTTAGACAGATCTAATAAGATAAGTGTATTTTCAAGCCCGAAACTTTGAAGAGGTTGCACAACCAGGGCACTCATGACAAGTGAAAGACACTCAGTCCCAAAAATATGTTATAGGATTGACCCCGGAAAGTCCTCATAAAGAACCTAATGAAGTTAAGTCCAACGCAGGACCGTAAGACCACAGAGGCGACGCAGACAATACCGAAATTAGTTATTAGTTTGTCGCTATTTCTGATAACGAGGACTTGATGACAAGGACCTTATGATTGAACTGAAAACTGGCAGACGGATCACTGTTTAAAAGTTACCGTATTGTGTTTCGTAACCTTAAAAATCTACACCATCTGAGCTACAAACGCTGGTCAGAGTTATGGAAGGTGATTGAGAAGAAGATGAAGAGAAAGAGACGAAGCCAGAACGGATGTAAGAGTTTTAGTTGATGATGTAGTGCTCGAATAAGTGAATGAAATTGTATATCTTGGTTGTATTTTTAGCAGGGATAGAAGGTACAGCGCGGATGTGGAAAGGAGAGTGAGTGCGAGGAATAGTGTGAATGTAGCGCTGGGTTAGCTATTTCAAAGCGAGGTTTTGAGTCAAAAAGCTAGACTCGCTTTGCATAATTCTGTGCTTATTCCAACGTTATTGAATGGAAGCGAGAGTTGGGTATGTCAGAAAGAGCATGAAAGTAGGATAAATGCGGTCGAAATGAGAGCACTACGAAAAATCTGTGGTGTAACGCTCGCTCACCGCATTCGTAACAGTGAGACCCGAGAAAGAGTGGGATTGAAAGAAAGTGTTGGTGTTAAAATGCAAAAGGGCATGCTCCTCTGGTTCGGTCATGTGGAAAGAATGACAGATGAAAGACTAACAAAGCAGATATACAATGCGAATGATGGTGGTTGTAAATACCTGGGGAGACCTAGGATGACATTCTATGATCAACTCGCAGTGTTTTGTATGTAAAGGAAAGGAGTTAGCCACGTTGGCCTACCAGGATCGTGAGGTTTGGCATTCGGTACTCTCTTCCTACTGCGTAAGGGACTTGGCGTGACGATGTGTAAGTGTATGTATGTATATAATGTCTGTGGTACTCCTAAACTACTTATTATGATGCATGATTTTAGTTTAGAAGCTAACGTGATCGAGATGGTTACTATATGTGTATACAACAATGTGATCGAGCTTACAGTTGGAAGTGGAAAGACATATGTACTATTGTACAGGAATGAAGGAATACCTAAGATCATGCGAAGTGTTGAAGTAAAATATTTGAATAGATATTAGTATGGATTTAATAAACACCCAGGCCAATCATCTGGGGGCGCGGGAAACTTGGCTCTACCCGAGATCTGATTACTTTTTGACAGTACGAACTATATGGTTCGTCTTGGCAACATTTACATGAAATGTTTTTGTGGGATCTAAATGTTCATTCACAAATGTTAGCCCCCGGTGGGAATTGAACCTTAGCCTTGCTGTTGGTTGGAGGAGTTAGTCGTGTATGCTAGCCCTTCGTCCAACGAGGCGGTAAGATACAAATAACTATATATATAAAATATAATATTATATATAATAAAATATAATATGAAATATAATAGAATATAATATTAAATATAATAAAATATAATATTTTATATATATAAAAAGACGGGTTGCACTTCGGGAGTGCCGGCAGAAGTGAAAACTTGAATATTAACACTGTGCATTTTTGATATTTTGGAATGGTTAGGGAATAATTTTGCACGAATTTATTAGTATGAAAGTTCTATCATTTATGTGGTATAATACAATAGTCTTGTGCTTAATCGGACATTTTTGGATTCGCACTGTAATCGTACAATCCGTAAAATGTACTAGTACACCTTATTAGTACTATTAGTTCATACTCTGTGCTAAACCGTGAAACTTCAGTAGGTACGCTACCTACTAGTACGACCATTTCATAATTTACCTCGGCCAGTTAAGAGCATTACTTTGAGATAAAATATGATGAAACATTCAATTTTTCAAACTTATACCTACATAATTCAATTCAATACAATATATAATATGTGCATATCGATTTTCCTTCTACTATTATTTCCTTTGTTAAACTTACAACTTTCGAAAACAGCTAAACTTCTACACAATGTTGTACTGTAATTTCTATTATCTTAGAAACTATAGTATAAATACACCTATAAGTCGCAAACAAATTAAAATATGTTTTACTAAACTAATATCTATTTTATCTACCACAAACTGCAAAGCATTCAAAGCAAGAAACAGTTTTCATATATTTGATATTTTCCATCGTCGGCGCTTGGTAAAACTTCCAAATATTCATATTTTTAAAGAAATTTACTTGAAAATCTTGAGTTTAAGTTTTAGCCCTGATGATGCTGTATAAGCGAAACCGGTAGGCTACTAATTACAAAGTAATAAATTATAAGTGATAAGTAAAACAGTACAAGTGTTTCTTTCTTTAAAAATATGAAACAGTTTTCACCTTACAGTACAATTATTTAATATCTTCACCCCCATATCCCCGAAGAGGTAGGCAGAGGCACAACCAAGGCACACACGATTAGCCGAAGACACTAAGTCCCCCAATGTAATAGGGGCAACATTATTTTTATTAGGAAATTGAAAATATACAATATCAAATTTTTTTGTTGCCCGACCCGGGAATCGATCCCGGGACCTCAAGAAATCAAGTCCGACGCCGGACCGCTAGACCACAGAGGCGATTATTTAATACTGCGGAACAATGCGAGAGGCAGAATCGCAGTAGTTTTTGCGATTGTTTTACACTCATTCGTACTGGTATTATCCATTGCGAATTCTAAACTGTTCGGAAATATTTAAGCAATACAAAAACAGCAGTGAATCTACGTTTTATTTTAGATCTCGTGCAAGCGACTTGCGCCGCCGTCTTGTTCGCGCATGCGCAGTGCGCCATCTTACGTTCTGACGATCTGACGCGAAATTAGAAGTTTTTAACCATTCCAAAAAAAGTGCGCAATGCCGCTTAAGAAGTTTTCACTTCAAAAAACAAGTAAATACCTATGTCAGTATGTAAAATATTTGTAGGCCTGGGTGTAATACCTATCTAGGTTGCATATTAAACATGAATTTTCATTCACTCACAAATTTTTGAAAAGTAAACTAAGGTTAAAAATAATGAAAGGTATTTAAATTTGTATGTAGACTTACCATTATTGTGGATTACTTATTCCTAATAATTAACACGTTAATACCGCCTCGCGATGGGTCGCATAGTAAATATTGTTGCCAGAGTCCCAAGGTCAGCTTAATATCGAGTCAGTGTGACCATGTTTTGAATAGCAATTTTACTATAACAATCAAATTCTACGAAAACCTCCTACGTTTATATCGAATATGTGATTTTTTAATTGCACCAAACGATATGGAACTGTGGTGGTACTAGTAATTGTTTTTTATCAATAAAAGTACTAGTAATTGTTTTACCAAATTTATTACTCTAAATAACACATAACATTGTTGGTCAGGACTCATTTACAGAATAGATCATCTGCCTTCCTGCCAGGCAGCTCGTAAAAGGCAAAGATAAGCTTATCGTCACTAACACCGAGGCATTTGGCTAGGTGGTAGAGTTTCGCCGTGACTCGCCCGGATTGGTACCACCGCCATATCTATTCTTGCTGCCATAACGTCAGCACTTACCGTTGACGTGATCCGGTTCGGAGGATAAGGCAGTAGGTACTTTTTTTTTCATCGAGGCCTAACATTCCGGCCTCATGTTGGCAACGCACCATTACCACCTATGGTGTCTCTAGGCGGTGTGAATTTCTTACCGTCAGCAGATCTCATTGCTCATTTGCCTTCAAATGTCATAAAAACAAATAATAATAATAATAATATAAATATATAAATAATATAAATGTTTATGTGTCCCAAACATTCAAGTAACTTTTATGCCCTTTGCTATGACTCAATTTGCTATGATTCAATTTGCTATGAATAGTTGTTTGCCATACACATTTATGTAATTAATACAATTAACTGCCCTGCTGTCGGTTGGCTATATAGCCCATATGAACTAGCCGATAAACAATGTTATCGCAGAAAAATAAAACACTGTCAACTATAATAGCTGCTTGTCAATAGTATACGATACTACGTGACCGCATGGGGGTTCTCTGTCTGATGCTTTAGCATCTATAGTAGTCTGTGATAAGAACCCTCTTCTGACAGTAAGTAATACAATAAAAATATAATTAGCAAAATTTTAATAATTCATTCAAGCGTCATCGCATCAGACCGCGCAAAATGGGGAATAATCAACAAAATTTGACCAATTAGCTCAGTAGTAACACGATGACCTGGGGTTTATTTTTATCTACAAAGATTATCTACTTATTTTAATACACGTATTAAATTATAGTTAATTTACAAATGTGGGAAAGAGTGACAGAAAACCGATATGCGTTTTATAATATGAAGTGGATATTGGTTTTTCAAGATACAAAATTATTAGAAAAAATGAAATATTTTAAGCTTCACTTTACGAAATTACTACATTTGCTAGAAACTTTAAGTTTTACTTTAAATTTTTATATCACTTCCTACGAAATTTAGGTTTGACTTTAAAAGACAACTTTACACTTTAACTTTAGTGATGTGTAACGACTGCACACATTTCTTTATTCCACGAATCAAAAATACTTTTGCTATAAATCTACTAGAGTGGGAGAAATATGCTACACCAGTCACACTAACGCGGATCGATAACAAGCATGTAATCTTTGTTCATCATTGAATGTTAGTGTTGTTGTCCATTGTTTAAAATGATCAAGTTATTAATAGACATTTAGTATTTGTAAAACTGTTAAAGAACTGTTTTTGTACGTTTCGTTACAAAAATCCTACTACGTGTTTAAAATATTATTAGGTATTGCCACGTTATTGAAACAAAATAATATTTAGAATGCACAGATTTCTGTGGTACCTATCTAAACTTTTAAGTAGAGTTCCGACTGTTTTTAATTACTTATTTTTTGGTTACAAATTTCACGGTTTTTACAACTTCAGCGGACTTGAAGGGCTGCAACTTAATATAATTAAATTAATTTTCGTTCGAATAAAAAACACAATTATTGAGCTCCGTTTGAACGAAAATTATCAAAATAAACTTACTTAGCTTCTTCGCGGAAAATCGTTACTAGAAATCGAAATAGACGGAGCTGGTTTTTGTAGTTTCGTTGGGGTTAGATTATATTATTTCATTAATTATTATTTATATAATAAATATTAAAGATCACAACACAAACTAGATTATGATGAAATTGGAATGGGAAATAATCCACTACCTCTGTATCTTAACCTACTTTTCAAAAATAACTATCATAATCTGTTCATCATTGACCGAGTAATCGCGTGGGTAACAAACATACGAAAACAGTCATCAACATGTCTGTTTACTTTTTTTGGACCGAATCAAAAATGTACCATTTAACAATAATTCGTTCTCTTAATATCTCTGATGCTGCGATTGACTATCTTAAGGGGCACTCCCAGCGGGTTGGCGTTCCTCATGGTGGAATTCTATCTCCCCTACTATTTTCAATTTTTAATAACCTCATTACTACAAAAATCACAACAACCTACAATACGACATCAAAATTCCAACTTTATGCTGATGATCTCCAGCTGTACCTTCAATGTTGTGTTGAGGATTTATCTAACACAATTACTCAAATTAACCTAGATCTTACAAATATTAGTAAAATCCACGAAAATCTCATGTCATGTTTATTGGAAGTCAATTTAAACTTAAATTACTCTCAAACGTTCCACCTATTTTTTTAAGAACATAAAAATTGCCGTGTCATTATAAGTAACTTTACTAATTTAGGAGTAGATTTTAGTTCAAATTTTTCCTTGGACTGTCATATTAATAGCATCAGCAAAAAGTCTATTTTTCTCTCCATTCTCTCAAAACCTTTCAAAAATTACTTCTACTCTAAAAACTAAAATATCCCTCATGACTTACCTTATTCTACCTATTTTACGCAGATTCCTGCTATCTAAATGACACGGAGGAACTCTTCAGTAAGCTTGAGCGATTGCAAAATCTCAGCATTGGGTTTATTTTCGGCCTTCTCAAATACGATCACGTATCGCAGTACCGCGCCCAACTAAAATGGCTTCCCATCCGTCGGCCCAGAAACATTCATCTTTGGTGTCTTCTTTTTAACATTATCTTTAACCTTAATGCTCCAAAATATATTAAAGAGCGTTTTCATTTCATTCATCCTCCGGGTTCCCATTGTCATCCTCCATCCATCTCTGCTCCATCCGTATCTGCTCTATTACGTTTTACTACTATTACTCCATTTTTTATTTCCACTCTTTCACTGTGCATGCTATAAGGCTATGGAACTCCCTTCCCCTTGATATTCGTATCAGTAAATCCATAACCTCATTTTAAATCGCTTAAAACTTTTTTACTCCTCTAGTCCATAATGATAGCACTCATTGTTATAACTTAACTACTAGAAGGTATAACATTTCTATCATTCTTTTTACTTTTTTTGGTATTAGCATATTTATATATTTGTGTAAAGTATAAAAATTAAGATTAAACAGATAAAAAACAAAATTTTAATTAAGTTTTTTATCTGTTTAATCTTAAGCTTGTACACTATCTACCAACCACTTTTATTTTGTATTGTTTTTTCTCTATATTAGGTTAACTGTAAGATGTCTCTTGTTAGAGATGAGGTCGGCTTTTGTACTGTATTTATATTTTTGTATTATCTCGCTGTTGATTTTTATTACGTGTACAATAAAGTGTAAAATACATAAATAAGTACCCAGGTATGCTTCTCAATAGAATTATCCTTTTTTTTTAATTCGATAAAAAGGGGTTCAAATGATAGTAATGTCACAAATTAATTGAAAATAAGATCAACCTACGAAAACAAACGATGTAGTTTCATATTAAATTTTCCTTATGATAAATATGATATGATTAATATGATGATACAATGACATATTTGTTTCTCTCGAGTTATAGATAGCATTTCAATATCTTAACATTATGAAATTATAATTTTATATGTGTATTGTAAAAAGCAAAGTCGTTTTTCACTATCTTTGATTATTTATCCGCTATTTGCATAGATCTTTAAAACTTTAAAACGCAACAAATTTAGATAAGTTTTATTTAAATAGATAGAGTGGTTTATGAGGAATGCTTATAATATTGCACTAACAACACAATAGGGTTGTTACTCAAAATACATCATTTTTAAAAATTAACGAAAAATGCATTAGATACTCTCATCCTTTCATACTTAGATACAAATGAAATAAAAGCGTTATGAGATTTTGATATGAAATGAAAAGTATAATATTATTTTAAACAATATTAACAAAAGTTATTTACGCATTTTGAGTTAAGATAGTATTAATCCAGTTTTAATTTAGTTTTCAAAATAAAATATTGATTTTAGCTATAACGTTATCGATGAAATATTGTGTATTATGACAGTTTTAATTATAATTTTTGTCTACGATTTTACATGATTTTTCGAACTTACATCGTATAAATAAATACAACAAAAATCGTTGTTGGTATTTCGTCTATAGGTTGGGCTACTGTTTAAATAAAACCAATTTTTTCCTAGTAGTGTTTATTATGTTTGTTGTTTATTATTTATATTTGGATCTTGTCTACACGTACTACTAAGGAGTTAGACATAAATCGACATAGATCGCAAAGTAAGTAGTATAAGTATCCTTTTAACCCTTCAACATTCTGTAGGTACTTAATATACAAAACAAATCTTTCAAAACAATATACTCATTTATATTTACACTTATTCTATCAATTGCTTATGTACTACATACATACAAAAGTTTATGTAATACACAAGTATATATAATATAAGTATTACATATACACAAAAATATTCAAACCATAAGTGAATAATGAATCTTGATTTCTAATATGTCGAAAGTTACGTACAAAAACTCTTTGGAAATCTTTATCTCCATAACAATTTTTGTATCCACAAATTATAAAGACTTATGAGTAAGTAATATCGTCCACATCCTCTATTTTCGTCGCTACATAGACACAGTATAGGTCAAGTATAAGTATGACAATTTACACTGTGACATAGATGTTGACTTTTAATACCTCTATATACTACTTGCTGATTTGGATTTGCAAGAAATTTAAAGCTCATCTATATTAAACTAATTAAAAACTAGTAATCCCGGCGAACTCAGTTCAGTTGGCCGTTTTTATAAAAAAATCGTTCTCTGCCAACCCTGTAAGGGTTCACGTCAAGTGAAGATATGTACGTAAAATGACCATATGTTAATTTCGTGTTTTCTACTTTTTTATGTCTTAAGACAGCAATTAAACATAAGGCACTCTAGATTGTAATATGTAAAAGGTACAATAAATGTTGTGTGTCGCTGTCCGGTGGCCGGTATGTCAAATCAATCGTGCAAAGTCTACCGGATAACCTACATTCTGGCATCTGACACTGTCACTATGGCAGCAGGACTAGCCGGCTACCCGGAAGAGCTGCGGCTCGTCACTCTATCAGCAGTGGTCTGGCGGCTGATGAATCTCAGTGACCAACTCAAAATGGAAAAGTGTAGATCAAATTGCTGTCAAATAACATCATTTGTGTTTGCTATCTCTATTGTATTTCTGTTGGTCACTGGAGGTAGCAATTACAATACACGTCGTTTGACAGCTATTTGATATACACTTTTCCATTTTGAGTTAGCCACTGAGATACATAATCAGCCCCCTGATCGGTAATATCTCTTTTAGCCTTCGTTGGCCTCATACGAGCTGCCTGACAGGAAGCAAAAACCGGGACCAACACAAGGTAACTTCTTGCTTAATTTGATGTTCACGATGTAAATACGACAAGTAAAAATGATCTAGCAGTATGCACAACTCGTCACCATAATATTAAACCCTTTTTGGGTCAATGTACACATTTCTACAATAAGCTACTCAGTTTTATTAGCGACTAGCAGCCCGCCCCCGCCATGGGTGAACAAATTTTTCATAGAAATAACGTAACCTATACTCATCAGCAAATAATGTCTGCTTTTAATGGTAAAATATTTTATAAAATCGGTTCTGTAGTTTCGGATTCTAATAAATACATAAAAACAAATCTTTCCTCTTTATTATTAGTATAGGTCTACCTTTAAATAAGTTTAAAAAAGGTATAAAGGTCTCAGAGTATTTGGAAGACGAACTTATTTTGGAATAGAGGTTTCAATCTCGCACTGCAATTTGTAGTTTTGTGCTTTGGAACACTTTTTATTAAGGTTAAAATTAGAATCTAATTTGTATTTATTTTATAATGTTAGGTATTATTAGTATTGAAAAAGACAAGCCTGCTTTTCTTTTTCCAGTTTCATTCACCGGATATTCTCAATATGTGGCCGCGATTACGTGATATCACCGATCCAGTGATAGGTAAGTAGTTTATAAAAATGACGACGAGCCTACTTATGTGGTCCATGTGAATAAAGTTTTTTTTTATTTTTATTCTTGGTCTATGACAGCTAGTAACAGTTTGCAAGTTGTTTTATAGAAATGTCATTTTCTTTTTTTTTAAATCAAGTGTGTATAATTGAAGAATGATTTCGAAATCAAACTTAATCAACGTATTTTTCATTTCTCTGTTACATTCAATGACATCTAGTTACTGTAACAAAAACAACTGTATGCTTTCGCCGAATTCCGTACTGCGTTCTCCATGATTTTTGTTTTGCCGTTTATTTTTATTTAGTTAAAAATACACAAATTAAAAACAGATTACAACAAATAACATTTACAAATAGAGTATAATGCTCTAGATTAATATGAAACTACACAAGTAAAAAAGGCCGTTAGTTATATTTAAGTTGTTAGTAGGTATTGTTTATGTTAATCTTTTGTAAAGATTTACCCGAAGTTCCTAAACTCGGCGTTGTTTGTGTCTTGGGAAACCGTTGTATAAATCACAATAATTTTATAATCAGATTTTATGATTCACTTTTAATTTTAGTAATGTGTTTTTGATTAGCTTTAACGAGCTATTTATATATAATAATTATAAATGTTGACTTATTGTCTAATAAATTAGAATCTATACTATAAATTAGATAATTTACAACTGCACCCATAGCCCTCAATTAACATTTACCTAATCTGCTGACTTCCGAGCAAGTTACAAGCTTTTTCTTTTATTGTAACTATAAAATATATGTAAATTTTTGCAAGAATATAAACAATTGGAAAACCAATTAACCAAAAATTAATATTATACGATTAAATATCGCCTATCCATGGTAAATGAATTACCATAAAATATTACAAAATCAAGTAATGTATCTATTGAGATAAGGACGTAATAAATTGTTATTTTAAATCTTTTTAAAATTATAGCTGTGTCATCGGCACAGCACACTATGTTTGAGTTAGGTCGTGTATCTGGTAGGTGATTTACATAGAGTAAGTACAGAGCAGGTCCAAGTCTGCTTCTTTGCGGAACCCCAAACTTGATTGGTAGCTCATTGCATTGTCTTACATTGGACAGAAAGCTTCGAAACCAATTCAAAGTTAGATTTCAAATACATTTTCTTTCAAGTTTAGGTTTAGTTTAGTTGCTCACATTGGTAACGAAACTATGTCAAATGCCGTTCCTAGACCTAGAAATACACTTATACAAATCTTTTTGTCATCGAGTTGTGAAACAATTAAGTTGATTAAGCGCCTTATTGCGTCACTTGTTTGCTTGTTTCGTCTAAATCCAAACTCGACTTGGTGTATTTATTATGTTATTACTTTCTAGGAAATTTGCCAGATTCCTGTTTACAGCTTTTTTTGAATTTTAGACACGTCAGTAGACACTGGGTAGTGAGATCCCACAAAAGTGAAAGGTGTTTTAAAATGAAGCTTCTTCTACGCTCCACGAAATATGATGCCATGAAAATTATTACTTCTTACATATTATGTACACTAATACACATACACGTACACGCATTTTTAGGTAAAGGAATCTAAGTGTTTCATATATGTTTAATCCAAATATTGTGAAATCTTAATAGACCTACAAATTTTCGTGTTCAAGATATCAGGATATTTGACATTTATGATGAGGTGTGGGTTTCAAGTTAAGTGCACCATTTAAATCTGTAACTTTTTTCCTCTCCCGCCGGAGCCCCTTAGGTAAGCAGGGGTGTTTGGCCTAGAGTCATTATGGGGGAAGGAATAGATCATCCTTGTCCGGGCGGTATCTGCGTAGCATTCTACCACCATAGGTCGCCTCTTACGAGCTGCTTGGCTGGGACGCGAGCGTTAATCAGGTAGCGGTAATAAGGATGTAATGTGTAATGGGAAGTTTAAAGCAATATATTTTTTTCTACAATATCGGTGTGAAATAATGAAAAACGGTTATCGATGTGATTGGCTTCCATAGCAATCATGCTTTTAAAATCCTTGAGCGAATCTCTGTTTTTGTCTAGCCTGGAGGTGGACACTGGTTAAGGTCTTTCTCTAGCATTGGCTTAGGTTTTAACGAAATACTGTATTGGATCGTAGTTGTAGATACAATTGTGATCGTGAGCTCGGATTACGGTCTACGTACGTAGGTAGAGAGCGTGGGTAGAGGATTCGATCCCGGGATCCCAAAGCCCGGGATCCCGGTCATATTTTTGTCCCGAAAAGTTCGGAACTAAGTTTCATAAATCTCGGGATTTTCGGGATTTATAGATTTTTAAAGATGTGAATACAAATGTACGTGAAACGAACCGTCCCGACTTTCATTTGACGTTTTGACGGTAATTTTTAAACAATGCTGATTTCATTTGTATTTGCTAACGACCGGTACTACAGTACACGTGTAAAAACCGCTTTACGTCGTGTAAGTATTGATATTTTTTTGTCAATTGGTGACAATCCATTAATTTGTTAAAAATATGACGGAGTCAATACGAACGTTATTATCTGTAGAGGTTATGTTTATATCAAGGGATATAAATATTCTTTAGCAAGAAGTTTATATTATGTATATACCTAAATGTTCTTTTCATCTCAGTTAAAATTTAAGAAAAAAACAATATCATTATCTAAAGAAAGTTTTTGTCACACGTTAAAAAGATGAAGATGTTTAGTCAGTGTGGTATATTTAATTTAAAATATGAGTCAAA